>VYZM01022260.1:1213545-1242165 GCA_013398915.1 Dromas ardeola | reverse complement strand
AAAAAAGGCTTAATTTTTTAAAAAAAAAAAAAAAAAAAAAAAAAAGAAAGGAAAAGAGGGACCTCCTGCAACACTAATAGCTTGGAAGATGCAGAAACTCAATTCTTCGGTCTGTCTTTTAATAAATACACAATACTGTTGAGGATATTGGCTCTCTTTCCTGAGGAAATACAGCATGCTCTTAACAATTCCTGTACATTGCCAGGCAGACATCAAAACTACATGGCCGAAAATGTAATATCCTTCTTTCTATATATGTAGATGGGACAAATAAGTAACCCTTTGAAACCAGACCTTTTAAAGATGGCTGAAATTTTCAAATGAAGATTTTTGGTGGAAAAAATGGGGTTCTACTAAGCAGAAATGTCTGCTCTCAGAAACTTTCATTTCCATTATAAACCTGAAAATGGCCCAGAACTACAGAAAATTCTGGCCAAGTTTTGAAATTCTTTTAAGCTTTCATGTTTGTTTATTTTTACAGAAGATCTAAATGCTCTGCAATAACTCTTCTTTCTTTAACTAACTACAATACTTTTAAGAAAGACACTTCTTATAGAGTGATAAAACAATCTCAGTCATTCTATAGAAATCAACTACTTTGATTCAGTATGACAACAAATAATTTGTGGCATCCAAGTATGAGATGATATCATTATCTCACACCTGCAACTAACAACGGTTTAAGAGGAGTACGAGAAAATTACAACCCCTTACTCTAAGTGTTCATTCTTATCCTTCTTACCATGTGCACATGCTCCATGTAGAATTCCCTGGTGTTTTAAAATGCAATGTGCTTGGCCTACTGCTGAGATAATAGCTTTACTCATATTTCCTATTATGATTTATTCAACCCTATTCTCTAAAACAATCATTCAAATTGTAGAGCAAAAAAAACCAACCTCAAGGCAGCTTAAAGTAACATTATAGGTTTCATTAAATCTCACTGAAATGGGTGGACTGTTATAACCACAAGACCTTAAGGTACATTCAAAAACACATTCTGATCCTGCTACAAAAAATAGTTTCCTCTACCATAAATTTTGGCCTTTTACTGCAAACAGTGCACCATGTGGGAGCTTGTAAAGACACACTGGGCCAGGTTAAACAATTTAACTGCCACAGCAGAAAGAGTTGCTCCATGCCAATGCACTATGGTGCCAAAACTGGCTGGTGTGTTATGAGGACTCGTAAGGATTTTTGATGTCAATTGGCTTGAGGATGTCCGTGCAGGACCGCCAGAGAAGGGCTGAGCAACCAAGCCAGAGAGAAGGCTTCTACAAGACCTAGGTTTTAGTCTAAGCCATTCTTTTGAGATTGGCCAAGAGCAGAACACTAAACCCGCCACTTTTGGGGGTGCATGCTGACTGAAAGAGATGTCAAAAAGTTAGCAAAGGCAAATGTTAGGTCCTCCTGGGTGTAGAAACATGACTTTTCACACGCTTACTAAAGTAACAGGGAGGCATCAAAGAAACAACTGACTCCATCACCATTATTTTCTAAAAAATATCCCTCAATTATTTAACTTTGAACTATCCAATCAGGATAAAGGAATAAAGGTAAAAATAAAGGTAGGAATTATGAACAAGGCTCGTTGTATCTTTTGTTATATAAGTACGCAAACGTCTTTTTCAGTACTGATTAATTTTTCTTGTAGAAGAATTTTGAACAGACAAAAGAAATTAACACTGCATCAGGACACAGGAGTCACACAGCTTCGTACTACATCTTTTTGGTGTTCCTAAACTAGAAAACTTTGTAAATACATTTGATAATTAACTACTGAAATATTAATTGCACACACCCTTAATGGGGGACACTGAGGATGGCAAAATTGAGTTATTTTCTTATGCTTAACAATTTATTCGCTTTGCAGAATACCAGATGTGTTGAAACTGAGAGTTAGCAGACTTCCTATTACATCTCTCTGTATAAAGTCCTGTGTTTAATCCAGGCATAGGATTTTGCATGTATGCAACTTATTTCAGGATTTCCTGTTGCCCTCTCCTATGGACTGGAGCTACTTTGAGCTATACAAGGACTAAGGGAGGAAAAGAGCCCTAGTGGGGACAACTAATGGCAGGAAGGGAGGGAACAGAAGTACCTGATGGACACATTTCATTCCTTCTTTAGCCTATGACCTAATGTACAGTGAAGCAAAGATAGAACATCTGTAATTGTTCAGCTGGGTTATGAAAAAAGAGAAATCTCTGCCGCAGTTTATACAAGGCCTGGCTGACCTTGAACACTCAGACACCGCTTCCCCAGAGTCAACTCCTACAACTTGGATAGATAAAAACCAGGCATCTGCAAGACAGATGTGACAACATAATGTTTTACTTGTAGTTCAGGACCATGTTACAGCTTCTGCAGAAATCCACTTCTACAAGCATCTCTTTCCTTCCCTGGTTTGTTAGCCTGGGCTGGAGGCAGGATTTGAGAGTCCAATATGAGCTGGGAGTTAACAAACCTGGGCTGCGATGGGCCAAAGGAGCAGTAGGAAGCGATGCAGAAGAATACAAGGGGAGCAGTAGGGGTTTACTGGGTTTGATGCTCGCTTGCTTAACAGTATTTTTAACAGCAGGTTTGCCATGGTACTAAAGAACAGTAATATAACTAGAAGAGACCTCATATTCACATCACTCTGGATCTCTTATTTGGTCTCGAATTCCTGACGCAGTTTTTAAATCTTCGCCAGTCACTGACATCACTTGTGGGTTAGATTTTTCAGTAGACATACTGTAGTTCTGGCAGACATCACAGCCTGTGATACTCCTTCCTAGAAAATTACTCATCAGCTTTATTAACACTGGATCTATATTACATTATGGTGTACTACTACTCTACTTTATGGTGTACTACTACTCTCTGTGCTACTGTGAGCACTTTACCTCAGTCCTGTTCAGTGCCTTTAGACTGAATGCTAATTGGGCGGATTAAATCTTCTTTCTTTTCCCCTGCTACAATACCAATCTCCTTTTCTTTCCTCTTCCCTCCTTCCCCCAATCCTCTTCAGGTCTTCTCAGATTCTACAGCGGTTTCTCCATTTTTCAATTATCACCTGCGCCAAAAATTCATTTTCTACTTGGTTTCTGGCAAACCACTTGGGCATTTATGTACTGCAGTGTCCCACTGACGGTGGGTTGTGTCTCTCCTTGTAGCTGCCAGCAATGGGAAGCTCCCACACATCGTGCAGAGGTGCTTGACCTGACGGCCACAGTTTGGAAGGCCTAGCACCAGCTACCCTTCTGGATGCTTGCATCTGCCACCTCTGTCTCACACTTTTCCCAGCCAGAGGGAAAGAGAGAAACACATCAACATGCCTGAAACTATGTGCAAGAAACATATTCATTTTAAAATAAGAGGCTCGCTGGAGGAGAATCACAGAGGTAGTAAGAGTGGTTTATTTCATGTCTCTCTCTGATTCACCTTTTTCTTCTAAGGATATTTTTTACTTTAGGCTTAGAGAATGACAGATTCATTTGCATGCTGGTGAAAGTGATAATAAATTAGCTGCCTAAATCCCTGCTTCCTAGGCTACTGAGAAAATACTAGGCATACTCATTAACGTTTTGTGCAGCCTCTGGATAGAAACAATATATCCAGAGTCAACAAACAGCTCTTAGATTTCAATACTGAACTCTTTAGCTGCCTAAAAATAAAGCAGTTTGCTTAAGGCTTGCTAGAAAAAAAATATTGTGCTATGGCCAGGGATCCCCTTGAGTTCAGATCACCATAATAGAGACATTCTCATGACTGTATTTAATTCTCTTTAAGCATTTGCAAATGGCCTGAATTGTGGCCATGATGGAGCTAAATGGGGTTCAAGAGTGTACAGCCTGGCTATAGACAAACCCTGGAGCAGCTATCTAGGACTTTTTCTCCTGTTGTGGGTTTTATTTGTTTGTTGGTTGGTTTTGGTTTGGGTTTTTGGGTTGTTTTGTTTTGCTTCTTTGTTTGTTTTGTTGTTTGGTGTGGGGGTTTTTTTGGTGCAACTCATAGTTACAAGCATTATTCTGTTTAATAATAGCAATTCTTGCTCCAGGCCTGATTAGGTCCTCAGCAGATTTCTGGAATCATGATTTTCTTATTATTGCCCTATGAAGAAGAGCGGGAGTCCATAAATGGACAACATTGTGACCACCCCTGATCACTACAACCACTCTTTCATGCTAGCTCCTCCAGCTTCTACCTTACTTCTCTGCAATTGGTTCAACATCCCTCTGAGTTCCCCATGTTTATCAATTGGAGAGGGTTTAAAGATATCCAGAAGGAACTGCATTCTCCAGCCTTAGCTCTTGAAGCCATTTGGCCTTGTATTTTTGTCCCATTGAATCACATGACTCTTACTTGATTATTTTTCTGACCCTTGTCACTGAATTTGAGCATCTGGTCCTCTTTTGAGAAGTCCTTTGAAGCTGTGTTTCACTTATAGTTCTACTTTCGTGTCTGTCCACTCCCCTTCCTTCTATTTCCTTCTGCCAACCATTCCCTTCTTCTCTGCCTGCCCACTTGCCTTGGCTTTTCCTTTGATGTTTTACTTACCCATGAGGATTCTCTCTCTTGCATTCCAGCTGTGTTTTTTTGTCTTCACACAGATCCCTTGCTGAACGACAGCTCCATATTGTCCTTTAAGTAATCTTTCTGCAAATTAAAAAAAAAAACCCACACACGTGCGCACATCTTGTAAAATAACTGCTGATTCCAAAAGTAGCTAAATCTATTTCTGACTTAATTTTGCTTTTGCAAAACCATAAGGCCCTGCTGGCAGAAAAATCCTTTGTCCTCTGAAAAAAGGCAGTATTTTAATGTAACAATTTTTTTCCATGAGACCAATACATAATTTTTCCTGTGAAATGTGAAAAGCTTTATTGGTGAGTGGGAGCAGGTGCAACAGATCCCCCACAGAGCTACAAATATAAATGGGAAAAATTGTCTTAATATCTATCCAAGAGCCAATCTGCTTTAGCCAACTCACAAAGCACACTGGCAAATTAAAATAATCTACTAAGCATTTTGTGTGGAAGCTACTGACTGATCTGAATATTCCTTAATGTAACTGACCAGACTCAAAACTTCTGTCCAAACACTTGTATACACCTCTGTAAAAGAGACAATATATTCTTTCGTCATGAGTGCTCAGATATGTACTACCTTTATATACTACCTTTATTTTAGATTATTAGTAAAATGCCCTGAAAGGATAAAAGTCCCGTTTTCATGAAAGAACAGCATGTACCTTTATTTTCTAGCAGTCTGCCCTAAGCAGAACACAAAACGTTTCTCATAGTCTACAGATAAAGGAGTTTATAACTTTGCAATTCACAGCAAAAGACCATACAAATAAATCTCTAAATGTCCATAAAACAAACACCCTGCAATTATTTTCTAGAGAGCAAGAGAAGCCAGCAGTTCTGATTCTAGTATGTGCCTCAGAATTGTGATACTTTCTCTGCCTGAACACCATTCTGTCAAAATTTTTGCACTATGTAAATCTATCTAAATCACCCACCCTGCATCCAATTCATTATAAAATCACAATAATCAATTAAGTCCATAGTCTCATTCTGGCTTCACAGACTGATGGCTGATAAAGATACAGGCAGGATCGCAGGAATCACCTAGTCCGTTACTCTGCAACAAGCTAGGAACAGGGAAACCTAATCCACTCCTCATAGATGCTTTTTCAATCTGTCCTTAAAACGCTGTAACCATGGGGAGCCCATGTTCTCTCAAGGTAAGCTATTTCAGTGGTTAATTATCACCATCATTAGAGAGTTTTCCCTAATGTCTATCCTAAATCTCCTTTGATCTAATTTAGCCTCATTACTTCTTGTCCTGTTCACTGTAGATACAAGGAACAGATAATTCTCTTTCTCTTTGCAGCAATCTATTCCATGTATAAGTTTTTCCATTGTAAGGTCATATTTTCTAAGCCTCTCTATCTTTTGGTTACAGGCAATGATTTGCCTGAGCATTTATACACTTAAAACAGGTTTGGATAAGACCTTCTGCAAATTTGGAAACGAAGAGATAAAATCTTTCATGCAAGGTTTAATCCAAGTTGGCTGCATAGTAAATGTTAGAAGCACCTCGTGATTCTTCACTTAAATCTTGCCTAGAACAGGAATAAAACCTTATAAATATCATGCTTGTAAACAGATTTCTTCCTGGATGAACAGAAATCAGATTCCATGATTATAAAAAATAATACCTCTTCAGTAGTCTCACCTCAGCCTCTGCCAGTTTCCTAGTAATTAAAATCGTAATAACCTGATAATTAAAGCTTTCGTTACTAAACAATTAGTACTTGGGTGTGGCTGAAAGTGCTTCATGAGGGAACATTGAGCCCTCGGGCCAAGAAAGGAGAAGCAGGAGGCAGGGAGTGGTTGTAGCTGCAGATTTCGGCCTTTAGCAGGAACCCAGGTTCAAGCAATGGAACTGAGCCTGCTGCCCTGCTGATGGCCGCTGCCCACCTCCGTCCACCCTGTCCTCGTGCCCTGGTAGATAAAACTGGTAACCCATAGGCTTGCTAAGCTGCAGTGGAGCAAGATTCTCTTCTGTCAGACACGGGCAAAAGAAATATAGCGGATTATTGTCATGGCAAGGCAGGGGCTTGCTGGAGACAGGTTCAGACCACAGCATGAAGTGATGATGTACGCAGAAGCTCACAACTCCTAAATAGTGCCGTTCACAGGATTACCTGGTAGTGAGAGCTGACAAAAGGACCAGTGCCTGGGAACGAAGGCATTGCCACCCCAGCAACTTCCTAGTCAATCAAAAAACCTTATCACACAAATATAGGGATATTTTCCATCTGCCTTAAATAGAAAAGATAGGTACCGTTGTTACTCTTGTTAGTAGTTCATTCACACTACAACGAGAGGGAAAGTTTAATCACCTGTAAAGGATTAGTCCCAGTTTCCCACAGTGCTCAGAAAAGACACAATTTTCCAGCAGGTAATGCTACAGAACATGACAGAATTTACTGCAGGTAAAAGAGCTGTGGAACACGACCAAAGAAATTCCAGTGACATATCCAAGTAGAGATGCACTGAGAGCAAAAAATGTGATAATGTCAGATGGCCTTGCAGTACAGATGATCAAACCTGGGCTAAGCTCTGCCCAAACCCTGTGTCAGCCTTTTGAGTGCACTTTGCGAGTGGAGTCATACCACAACGGGCTGGATACCTCAGCAGGCTAATAGCAGACCTAGATAAATGCTAAATGGCTACCAGTCCAGGTTAAAAATCTTGTACCCAATTTAGTAAAGGTTTAGCTGATGCTTGAGCCTTCTCTGGAGAGAAAGCATCACATCACACAAAGCAGTGGGAGCGTGGGACTGCTGTGTAAACAGCAGAAAAGGCAGAGTCAAAGGCAAGAAGAATGAGACAGGCACATTCGTCTGTAAGGGAGTGTTCATTAAGGAAACAATTCTGCTCTGTAACACCCACAATAATTACAAAGATGAAAAGGTTAGACTGTTGGTGTGCTGAGATATATCGATGAATACTTTCTTTGTGTTTGAAAGAGGAGCTGTTTTGTGTTCTCTGATTATTCGCAGACTACCCCAATAAGTCCTTCTTCAGACTCGGGCTGCTGTTCCTGGGAGAGCACAAAAAGTGTTGGGAATGCTGGCCATATGGAAACAGCTTGGTTTGTTACACCCACTAGTTACACACTTGTAATTAAACTATAAAAGAAAAGTATATGTGTAAACACAGTAGCCACATGGTCAAGCCATTTCAAAACCAGTCACTTACACTGAGGTTAATTTTAGCTATGTTCATAGGAACCTATAAACACATCCAAAAAGCAAATTGTCCCTATTGTGGAAAACAGGGCACCTCACTGAGCAAACATGATTAAAGAGTAAGGTATGCAATGAATAACATTAAAACCAACAGATTATAATAAAGTATGACCATTAAATTAAAAGTAGAAATTGTTCATGTTTCACTGAATCATCCATTTGAATACTGCTGAACAAATAACACGCATCACTTATTACTCATATTAAGAAAATCATAAGAAGGCATAGAAGTGTTTTGTCCAAAACTTATTAAAGTCAAGGGAGTGTTTATCAATGTATGTCTGGAGCTGAGGTGGGAGTATAAATTCATCATATAAAGTTAGCAGCCAAGTTAAAGTCGTTAGGAACCTGGAGTTTAAAAAACTGTTTGGAGGCTGATATAATTTTTTTCAACTTTAGCTTATGATTTCCAGAAGTTTTAAATATGTATGGATTTTAGAGATGGATTGAATGATAATTTATTTCGGGTGAAATTTAACAATCTTTATCTCTGACATAGAAATTCAGAGAAGTCTCTATTCTTTTGTTTAAGCAACAAAAATAGAAGCTAAGAGTTAACAGAAAGAAACCTGACATGCACCAAATATATTTCAGTCTTCCAGTCAAGTACATGTTAAGATTATATATATTGTAATCACATTGATCATACTTATAAATATAACCTAATTACATCTTCATCCTTAGACTCTCAGCAGCTGTGTCCTTTCTGACACTAGGGCTACTGTCCTGTTGTCTCAAACAAATTTCTAATTCCTCTTATCTGTAAAACGTTGTTTTATAAAACTCTCTCACTGCTTAGCTGTTCAGGAGGAGAATTTAACCTGCTCTTAACCACATTTTGGCTAGATGTAACCACACAACACTTGTCATGGCAAGATAAGAAATCAGCATTTTCAAGACCAGAATATCTTTTAGTCAGAGATCTTTCTTTTTGGTGTTTCAATACTTCAAAGCTGCTTTGGTTACAAAGAGAAGAACTAAAGTGACTCCCGAACAGATCCTAAAGGACCAAATATATCTCCAAACCCTGGCTGAACAGGGACAGAGGTCTGCTGTGCTTAAACTCCAATGGTCAGGACAGTGTTTAGAGATGAGCTTTGAGTTTATGGATACTTTTTCTCCATTCTCTCCATCAAGATATTCATTTGAGTCTTCAATTACAAGCCCTTCTGTTTTATATCTATGAAATGTGAAGAAAGACTCAGACAATGCTTATGTTAACTAGAAACAGTTCAGCCTTCACAAATCAGATGCAGTGGGCTTTATAGCGTATACAAGGGTGTCCACTGGGAGTATAGATCAGTCAAACTAGAACAATTTTTAAGCTTGCATGTTTAAGGCATTATGTGAATAGTATGCACTGTTAAATTCAGTTAATTCAGCTTATATCCCGACATTAGTATTTGGTTAAACTAAACAATTCCATAATGATACAGTGATTATTATATATTCTTTGAACAGCTATTTATATTCTTCACCATACCATTTTTCAAAAGCAACAGCATATATTAAGGCACTCTGCCATCCATAAGACACATGATAGAAATCAGCCTGACTCAAATGCCCAAATTAAAACACTGTCAGTCTTTGGGGATTTCAAGATGTGGATCTGCTTTCTGAAGCTGGGATCCCCTGTTAGGACACAGGTGGTTTTGTGGAAGGAGGGAAGAAAACACAGAATCAAACCAGATTAAGCTATTAGCTAAACACAGCCTGGGCTCCTGCCACTTGCCGCGTTCACTGAGGGGAAGGAGAAACACAAGGTACCTCCTTTCTTGCATGCTTTATCACAGGGGTAGGTCAAGTAGACCACACATGAAAGTAAAGCCCTGAGCATGTCTTGAAACTGGATCAGTTCTCAGAAGAGCAGTGAAAAAAGCCTTTTTGCCCTGGCCAAACATCTGGGTAATTAAATTCTGAGAGTCCTACAGTTTCATTTGCATTTGAAGTAGAAGATGCTTTCAGGAATCATCTTGTTCATTAGAAGTAACAGTTTTTAAAAAATGACAGAATGATAAAAGATTCCCGCAGATGAAAATCAAACCATAAAACTAGATTATCAAGGTAAAACTAAATATAACTAGGTTGTCAGGGTGACCTTTTCTGAGCTAATGATAGTCAGACTAACTCCCCCAGCATTATTTCAATGTTTGATAGTTTTTGGAAAATTCTCTTTTCTCCCACTAGCCATTGCTTCTACAAAGATGAAAATAAAGAAAACATCTGGACACTTCAACAACAAAGGCAGCTCACCTGCAGAACTTTCTTCTAGGTTCCTGTATAAAAATACTTACTTGTCTGTTAAGTCCCACCATCTAGGAATATCTGTCCTACTAAATGTTCTCGCTCTACTAGCATTGGCTTTCACATTCAAGATTTGTTTATTATCTTAAAGAAATGAGAAATATCTTTATGAAGTGACTCTCCAGTTGGGCTTTCATTCCTAAATCACTTAGATGTCAGAAAATATACTTTGTACACATTTTCAAAGGATAATTTGAATGGTTTAAACGGAACTAGAAAAGTGTATGAGTTACAGTAAAAAAAAAAACAAAAAAACCCTTGATTTCTGATGGGTGAGGTATCCTGCAGAAATAAGAGATGATAATTTTCATTTCTGCTTTTTTCCTTATATTAGACTGTCATCTCTCTGGGACAAGGCTCATCACCTTAGCGTACGTGTCAAGTACAATGGTGACCTGAAACTTGACTGGGCAGCTCTAGCTAATCCCTTTCAGACAAGACTCTGGAGACACAGAAAACATGGCTTGGAGCTAGAATTTATCAGCATTCTACAGAGGTGTTCAAAGAAAAAGACCCACACCCAGTTGCCTAGTTGCAGCTGAGCTTTTATTATTGCCCTGACTACAAAATTCAATAAAAGAATAGCATTTAAAAATGGATTCTTATATCTCAGAGTACAGATCATTTGCTCCTGGAGAAGGTCTATTTATGGATGGTAAATTATTAACTAGCACATTTTCATAAGTTTGATACACTAGCTCACTTTCTTCCAGCTACGGTTTGTACCAACATCATCTGAGTCCTCAAGGTGCCGATATGAATCATCATGTCCCTACCTGCCCGATTTGCATGTACAATCAGACGATTAACAGTGCATTTGGCTTTCTGTCCTAGTTGAGTTTTGTTTGCAAAGTGCTCAGGTAAACTTTGAATGCAGAAAATGTGTTTGCAATAGAGAAACCTGCCTTTTGCAATGCGTTGTTCTTTACTACGTATGTTTTGGAATGAACTTAATTTTCTATAAGTGAAAAAACAGTCCAGAAACAACAACTATGTTGCCTCTCAAATGAACAGCAATGCAGGTGACCAACAATTTCCAATTTTTGTCACAGCTCTTCCTGAGCACAGAAATATGAGGCACTGAAAGTTACAAACTTGCCTAAAGCAATAAATATTTTCAAAGACACCCTTATTACTTATGCTTCTCCCAGTCTTACCTCAATATATACACTGTGGCTTCTGGATAGAGACTGCTTTTTAATTTTGAGGGTAGCTGTACCATTACGAGCTACTAGAAGCAACGGAGACAATTGTATGTGTAAAAATGAGAAAACAGTCAGTTTCACCTAAAAGTGAATAAAAGTCTTCTTTCTAACTTGTGCTGTTTTGTGACACAGGAAAAGACTTTTTTTCTCTGCCAGTGAGAAGTTATTTTCACTAACACCCGGCAAAGGAAGAACAGATAAAAATACAACATGTGCACAGAAAAAAAAATAATCCTATTCCACATGCCATCCTGAAATAAATTCTCTCTCTGTGAGAGTGGGAAGCGAGAATTGTTTTCAATAGATCTGCATTTACAAAATGCAAAATCTACTAGCCAAATACCCCAGATAGGGTATCACCCCAGCTCACATTGGTGGATGGTGGATTTTCCATCAATTAGTTCACGACTCCACATTTTTGTGAGTTTTGTGGCCAATATGCAATTAGACACTGTTATCCTCATAGGTCACTTACCACCAAGCCCCAAGAGCTCGGCCAACTGCACAAACTCATTGTGTCGACTGTTATGTGATCCTGTCACAACCATAATTAGCTTTCAAATGGAGACCACATTTTATGGAAGAAATGGAGTGTCTATCATTCAACTAATCTGAAGGAAAAGTACACCTTCCAATGTGACTCATCATCTACAAGCTGCATATACCGGAGGAAAGTCCCTTTCCTACTCTTTTTAAGCAGCTGACTGCCAAAAGATCTTTAGCTCTCTTGATATTTCTTCATCTCCTTCTCTTTCTGTGGAACCCATAGTTCAAAATGAACTAGGCATGAGAGGGCAAATCATGCTCACCACTGGGGAGTCAGGCTGTTGAGATGCCGCAAGGTAGGAGACACGTTCCCTTCACAGAATTAACAAGGTTGTTCTGAGAGCTGGAATTAATCATCCAGGCTCTGCATGTAGTAAAAGTGGGCAGTTGAATCCATCCAAAGCATAAAACACTCTTCTAAAAAAAAAAAAAAAAAAAAAAAAAACNAAAAAAAAAAAAAAAGTAGACATGGCTTCTAGGTCCTCCACTTCTCCAAAGAATGCAAACCTTGAGTCTTCACTTACTATGAAAATACCATGGGCAGTAGCTGATACATGGAAGCATCAACTCCTACTCGTCCCATCTGTACCACTGTGTACCTCAGAGGGATGGACTCAGAGGGATGGACTCAGCACCTGTTGGAAGAGGAATTTTGCTAATGTCCTAAATTTCTCAGTGATATCTGTCTTTTTTCTTTTTTTAATTTGAAATTGCTACCATTGCACTTCTGCGTTTTTTTTCCCAGAAGTTTTTTTACTTCTGAATCGAAACAAAAACTTATTGGAACAGTGGATTTTCCTGTCAAGTGGCCTTCTGTACTGATCTATGATCTGTCCTTACCCCCTACTCTGTCCAAAGTGTTTCACTAATGTGAGCTCTTCTACAGATTGATTTTTAATTTTGAGGTTAGCTGTACCATTATGATATGCTAGCAGCAAAGGAAACAAGCTTTGAAATGTCTCAGTGCATTAGTAGTTTGGAAGACAGACATGAAAACCAGCAAACCCCGAGGCACACACAGTAGACCCACAGAGTTTCCTGTGCTCTGTAGTATGCTGTTCAGTACCTACTTTCTCCACAGCAAGGCAAGGAAGAAGCAGTTAAAAGAACATATGACTTTTTAAAGAATTTGAACCCCTAAACTTGACCTTTATATACACCAATATTTAGGTTACATGAGGACAGATTTTATCCGTGTTCCATCTTAAAGCTGTACAATGGAGAGAATAGCTTTAGAACTTGGCCCAAACTTCCCTCATTCCTCATGTGCCTAGTTGTTTTTCCTTAGCCAAAAAGCCCAAAAATAACACCACTGACCCTTTCTGGGAAAATTATGGATGTGACTTTTTTAGGAGATCATTTTGGTTCCAATAATCAGAACCATCTGTCTCACAAAGGTTTGTTTGGTTTCAGACATACTGTGTAACAGTGAACATTGTTACAGAAAAACCCATAAATGATATGCTGCTGTGGGAGCTTTAAAAATTCTGGGCAAAGTTCTCTGCTGCCATAAACGGGTGCAGTTTCACCCCATTACCCTGGCAGAAAATGTAGCCCACTGTGTTTCTGATGTCATCAAATGGAAAGATAAGGCACTTAAAGAAAAATCAGGCTAACTTTTAAGCCACTGCCTGTGCCAGCTGCAGGTTTTCTAATTACCATACTTTTTTTCGTTTTATTGCCCATACAGGACTATACTATCCAGACAAGATGGGAACAGCAGTAGTTGATTTTAAGTGTAAATTGTAGCAAGCAGAGAATTTGATTTTGTACTGGAGCTTTGGAGGTTTTACGAGGTTATAACAGGAAAATCATGAGTAAGTGTAAGAAAGACCGCAGAAGTGGTATTATGCCAAATTACTGTTAATTTCAGCAGTCATGGAGCAGAGTCCCAGAGATGCATTAACCTGTTGAAGTCAATGGGACTTCATTCAGAAGAGATCTCCTAGATCTCTTACAGGTATGCATCCATACTTACTCATAATGCCCTGTCCTGAAGAAAGGAATAATGCAAATGCAAAACTGGTGTGATCAGAATCAGCCCAAAGAGGAAATTTCATATATTGATTATCTACCCTAATCATGATACTACCAATTATTATTATTCAGAATTGGAACAATTATTGTTATTCCATTTTGCTAACGCAGACTAAGGATGTAATACATTTTAGCCATTGTAAGACATATTACTATTTTAAAAACGTTCTTCTCATCTGGTTGTATCTGCCTTGATGGTAATATAGGTACAGTTGAAAACGTCATAATGTTTAGGTCATAAAGGAGAGTGCAAGTCTGATCTTAAGTTAGCTAACTTTTATCAACACCACAATCTTTGCATATAAGGCTCCCACTGTTGGGCAGTTTACAGCTTCAATGTGATTTCTGAATGTGTTGACTTGACCAAGAAAACAGTTTAGTAAAAACTCATATCTGTTTATTCCTGTCAGTTCAAGACAAGGAACCCTCAAGAGAAGCTGCAATACAAGTAATTTTTAAGTGATTTTGATCCCAGTTTCCCCTCTTATACCAAGCCTGCTCTGCAGAACATAGCAAGGGATTTTTCCTTTCTGGGCTGTTGGCTGGATCTTCAGAATATAAAGCTCTAAAGAAACACTACTTGACTAACAAGGATTGAAAGGTCTCTAATAACTCTTTCTTTCCTCCCTTAGACCTCCATAAATACCAGCTAGAGCAGTACACACACAAGCTCTTCCCCATGAGGATCAGCAACCCAAGAAGCAGCAGCTTAACTCCAGCCAGTCAGCAAAGCTGGAAAGCTTTTGGGCACTAACACAGATGCCAGCTAGCAAAAAAGGCTAGGGAGAGTGTCTGTGTTTGGAAAAACACAAACATTCGGTGCCTGGTCTTGAGAAGGGTCGTTCAGCTGTAACAAACCATTGATATCCAGCTCTTTTGTAATGCCAGTTGGCTCTGGGCAGAACTGCCAAGCAGAAAGAGGCTTCCACTCCAACTCTTATAGAGCCTGCAGTCTGCCATCCATCAGGGAAGGGAACAAAGCATGGGCAAGAGCGCGAGCCAGCCCTTGGCTGGAAGGGAAAGCCCGTGACAGCCAGCCTGCCCTGCGGCAGCACTCTGCTCATGAGGGCAGTGCACTTTTATTTGGCTCCACCGACTAAAACACAGCATTGTCCCTCTGCATCAGCTCCTGGATCATCAGTCATCTCAATTTCAATGATAATTTGGCATCATCTCTCAGCCAGGCATAATGAAACTGATTCCCACTTTCAGAAACAATTTAGCTTCATTGTGAAAACAATTGAATAAAGTCCTCTCCGGCTTCTCCATAAATCTAGTGTCCCGAACTGAAGCGGTACTCAAGAAATCATGCCTCTCTCTGTGTATGGAATCTTTTCTTTATGGAAGCCGAAGCTGGAAGATAAGCAAGAATAAGAACAACAAAGCAGATTCAGCAACCTTTTCTCAGCAGTGAATGCTACCCCAGCCCCTGCTCCTGCTAACCTCAATTGGGTTTAGGCTACAGTGTTCCTCCCTCCTCCTGTCTCAGATTAAAAATCAAAAAGGTGAAGAAAAGAATCAGATTGTGTTCAGTCCTCAGCTATTTTCATATTATCTGAAAAATCCTTTTGCTGGACTGGAGCAAAAAGCCAGATTTTCCCCTGTGGAAGCACAAAGAAACAATTCACTCCAGTTGTCACAGCATCGGTATGTGTTGTCAAGGCTCTTTGAATCCACCTGCTAGAGAAAATATTTGAATCACAGTATCAGCATTCATTTTTCTTGATTGTATCTGAATGTGTTTGTTATTATTTTCATGGCAGTACACACTGATGCTGTATGCGCCCCTGCTCCTGCAAGGGATGTTTACACCTTTCTGGCTCTTAGATATCTGTTTCACTAAAGAATTTAAGTCCTTCTGTCTTTCTGTCTTGTGTTCTCCACCTTTCTTGTTTCTGTTATTACTATTAATACTAAAGGTATTATTATTAAGTACGAGGCGGGAGTTGAGGTGAAAGAGCCAGTGTACGTGCTGGAGTTCGCAGCTCCACCTCATACCAGAGCGCAATGCCCTGTGCTGCACAAAACTGCCTTAGCCTAATTTATGCTGTGTGAAATTGGATTGCTCCAAATACTCATGAGGTGCAGGCACAATTTGAGACTCAACTAGGTATCGGTGGAAGTTTAAATAAATTTTAATGTTTTACTGAGCACATAGCCTATGTTCCTCTTCATAGCCAAAGATTTACCATTTCCTTTCATGAAACAAGGTTTAGGCGCCGCATTAAATCCAGATCAACTTAATCAGCTGTATGATGCTAGGTGACTGAAGAAAACAAATAAGAAGGAAACACTGTAGTTTTAAAAGCAGTGAGAGAAATTAACTGACAATGCAATTATGTCTACCACAATGGGTTCTCACTGAGGACCAGGGCTCATGAGCATTTGCTTTAAGACACTGAAAAGTTTAAACACCTGGGTGCTTTCTGTACTGTCCTTAAAACCATGCATTAAGTCTAAATTCTTTGTTTGTCCTATTGACTCAACCAGCCCTTGGCAAAAAAATAAAATTCCATAAATTTTCAGTTTTCAGTAATTCACTAGTGGAGTAAACAAAATATGACCATTACATAGCTGCAATGAATTGTTATTTGTAGTTGGCAGGATTGTAAGGGTCAAGAGAATGATTAGTTTTGTAAGCTGAATTTTGGAATAGAAAGAGAAGACATGTAGTGAAGATCCAGGGTGCTGGAGTACGGAGTGGGGAACTGGATCATTGGTGATTTCCACATCTGTTGTTGGCACTGTAGAACACAAAACTTACAGCAATATTTTACACTGCAGACTTTACAAAGGCATCCAGTTGGACAGGTTTGGACTTCTGTTGGGTCACAGATTTGGACTGTATGTGCTTGGGTGGGGGAAAGCTGCACACCAAAAACATGCCTTCCAATCCCATATTTTAAGGATGGCCATGATTTGCTTCTATGCAGAGATCAATGAGAATAGCCTTTGTCTTGTTTTGGTTTTGAGTATTCTGTGCATCTACGTAGGCATAAGCATTTGGATCAGCAGTGGTTGTTCGAAGTGAATCGCTCGCTTACTTCATTCCGCTTACTATGCTCTGGGTCTTGGACCATGTAAGCAGCATTCCTTCTGAATGAAACCAAATCAGAAGATGCACTCGACTGCCCATGTAGCTGCATCAGCAGGAGTTTGGGTCGCTGGAGTGGAGTAGGATTAGCTTAAGTAAATCCCTCAAATGTGTTCAGATGTGGAAATCTGGTCCCTGACAGCAACTGTTTCTTTCTAAAGATCTGCTTTATCAGACAGCATCACTTGTGAATATTACATAGATAGTCACAGATCTTTTTCTGGGATAACTTTCAACTTATAACCACTATTCCCTTCTTTCCGTATATCCTGATCTTCATAACTATGGCACTCCAGCAACTCTATAGAAGGTGATGGCACAAGGACAGAGGAAACGGGGACCAAGTGAGGTGTCTAAAGTACTTAAACCTCTCCTCGAAAATCTGTGCCTTTGTGAGCAAGGATCCAGTTTCATGATGTTCAGTTATATGACATTGGCTCAGCTTTGTTGTCAAAAAACACTGTCAATCTGTAAATGAAAGAGCCCATAAAGCAAGACCATGTAAGATTAAAAAACCTAGAACCAGAGGGCTGATTTGGGAATAGGCAATAACTCAAAGTCTCAAGAGATGAATGCTGACATGAAAGGTACAAGAACCTGGGGAGAAAAGAAAAGAAAGCAAAAAAAAGCTGAGTGAAAATAGCAGCTTGGCAAAAATTAGGATCAGCCTGTTCCAAGTAATAAAATTCTCCCCCGATGTCTCCCTAAAGTTTACCTGCCTATCTAAGACTTGTCTGTAGTGCCTGTAGTGACGAGGTGGGGGTAAGCCTGTGAATGTTTGACCTAGTAGCATTTTAGCCCCAGCGATTTACTATGTCTGTTAAACAATAAATATTTGGTGTGCGCTCAAATTGTGTAAAATCCTGCTTTCAAGACGCACAAATAAAGTAACTCAGAGAGCTGAGGGTTACATTTCCTATGATCTGAAACTGCTTTTAGGCCACCTCAAATCCAGAATCATATCTGTTTCCTTGCTTGACAGTTTGCCCCAGGGAGCCAATTAAACTTTTGAGAATGAGAGCTAGGTTCAAATTCTGCCTTACGCATCACTTACAGACTTGTTAGCCGAGCTGTAGCTGCTGTATGCTTGTAATTTTTTTTCCAAGCTGATACACAAACTGGAAAAAATCCACCGGGGTCTCTAATCCCAGGTTGAGTTTGCAAAATGAAAATAATTTTTTTTTTTTCCTTATAAACTGTACAAATTGGGTTTGCAGTTGTCACGTACCCATGATAATGGAAATGTTTGAAGATGGGGTTTGCATTCATTATTATCTAGTTATAAGAATTGGTTTTCTCTCACTGTATTACTTTCAGGGACTGAAGCAGACAGAAGCTGCTGGAGTGTGTCCCAAAACCAAAGAACTGATGGTCGTACTCAGTCTGATATAGAGTGAGACCTGAGTAAATTATACTCTAACATTTTCTTCAATGCTTCAGCTATCTTAACGTGATGCAAAGTGTATGTACGAGGAAGCCAACAGAGATTATGTTAGAATAAATCAGATCTGGTAGAGTGCTTTTTAGCTTCATGTGGGAATTTGAAGGTTTTCCTTTAATTCTTATGGTAATTTGCCAAAGAAGCTGTTTGCTACAAGGTAGCTATTTGACGGAATAAGCTTAACAGTGCCAGAAAAAACAAAACCAAAACCCACAGAAGGTTGACAACTTTAAGCTCCCTCTTCCTTTCCAGCAGTTTCATTTCTACCTTCATAAATGTTTTTCTCCTGGTACTTTTATTGAAAATTTCATGAAGTACCAGTTCCTCACAAGATATCTCTGCAGATTCGGGGGGGGGGTGTGTGAAATTCCTTCCTGAAGCATTTGAAGTGAGAGATAGCCCTAAGGCTACTCGGTCACTCAGCAGGAGCATCGTGGAGAGCTCACTCTGCATGAAAACCTGCTCTCCCATGGAGGGAAGTCAGCTGTCCCAGAGGGATGGTGCCGTCTGACTCCAGCACTACACAGGCTTGGGGTCCACAGTCCGAGAGAAGATGTTTCCACACTGTTTTGGGATGGGAAGAGAGGGCAAGGATCCACAGTATTTTCCCCGCTGGCCTGAAACATATGTGGAATCTATCAGGAAGTTAATGCAGCATAAATATCATACGGTCAGGGCTCATCTATTGTCATCTTTTAGTGGCAGACAGCAAAGCACACAGCACAGATGGCTGCATTTGTGGCCACATTCAGTTCAAATACAAAACCCGCCTCCTGACACTTTTTGAGTGCTACAGATAAAGGGGGTGATTTACATTTCCCACTGTCACATACAGGGCTCACTTATGACAACGTAGCCACTTTGCATCGTGTTTAACGAGGCTTAAGCAGCACATGGTCTTCAGCACCAGTACCAAAATGGATCTCACGTTGCACTTCTTCAGTAAAGGGTTTGAACTTCAATGGATTTAAGCAGAGTATAACGTGCAACGGGACTCAGTCCAAATCCTTTTTTTCTAGTGGGCAATCTTGCGGCACTACAACTAGGATCTATTTGAAAGCTTAAAGCCAACCTTCATCCGCATGCGCATTAATGCACTCCAAGTAGGGTCAATGGAGAGTAGAAGATGAATTTTGATTGTTTGGTATATTTACTATGAGGGATAGGAACAGAGGAGTTTCACTGGCTATTTGGCAAGATTCCTTACTTAGCTCCAGGAATCTGGCATTTCTGCCTACTTACTAAGTTGGAACCACATCTTCCCACATTGTCTTATTCTGAGTTTTTTTCCCATCAGATCTGAAGTCCTACACAACCCCATAGAAGGAGAAAACTGAATAAGAAGCTTATGTGATTAATAAGTAACTAAAGGCAGGAAATATAATTAATGTCAATCAGCATGAATTCATAGCATCCCGAACCTGTCAAATCTGATACTTTTTTTTGAGAGGACAAATATAGTTGGTGAATGCAATAGTGTCAATGTAACTTAGATTTCAGTGGAGCGTATGGGCAAGATAGCATTCAGTCCTCTGAATAGGAAAGGAGAAGAACAGAAACTTGAGTGCCAATGAAATGGATTTATAAGGGGCAAGACGGCTGGCACAGAAAATTAATTCTGAAAGGGAAGTCACCATCAAATGTCTGCTCCAAGTGGTCTCCTATCTTTTCTTTAATTAAATCATGGAAACTGAAGACACTCCGCATCAAATTGAAGTTCTTTTAGTTTGTCCTCTCTTCCTCAGTGTAGTACCATGGATTAGACAGTCTGCCACAAATATTATACTCCTGACAAATTGTTAGGGAAAGTAACAGGTTGACAAATCACCGATGGTGCAGTTATATTAGAACAAAATGAAACTGCATGCCACTTGCCAGGCTATTCTGTGAGACCACACAACAAATTCTCTGGCATCTCTGCTGCCCTGGCACTTTTCAGCTGTGGACACAGTTTACAGCACTGATGCATATTATTAGTAGATGTCTCTTCAGACTCTGCTGCCCCAAATTTACTGTCACTTTTGCCTATTATTGATTCATCTTTCTTTGTGCCAGCATTCAGTACTAGAACACAGGAAATATTTTATTTTTTTTTTTTTAAGAGAAATGTCAGTGACAAATTTCCCAGTCAGTCACCATGATGATTTTAAATTGCAAGCTCCTTTATTTTTGTTATACCGTTTTGTCGTCCTGTCAACTTTCTAGTCCTGGTCCCTAATTTTTACACCCACCTCTAATGAGTACACTTGCAAGAGTTCCTAAAGGAGGATGCTGTTATTTTACGATTCCAAAAGGAATCATATTTTGCAAAAACATCTGCTTATAAGTGAAGATCAGCTTTTGTAACTTACATATCTGCTAGACTGTAGATGCAGATTCTTTAAAGCAAGTAACAGCTAGGGATCCTTCTCTTGAGATTAATAAGATTTTTTTTTTACTGAGAAGTTGGATTATGCCTAAAATATCTGTACAGATAATTGAGTTTTGTGTTATTTTCCTCACAATCTTTCCAGAAACGAAAAAGATGACAGAAGGCTATAGGCTAGGCAGGTGTGAATTGTGCAAACAGCGGATTTGTCTTGAAATAGCCATATTGACAAATCAGAAAAATAAAAACAAAAAAAAATTACATTGCACCAAAGAAGATGTTTAGATGAAAGAAGAAGAGAGGGGTTTGAGTCTGCTACTTCAGAGCAGAACTCATTAACTTTTTTTTTTAAAAAGCTGTATTAATTCTTTTTCTTTTTTGGTAACAGAAATATTGATTTATGGCAGATTTGAGGAATCAAACCAACCAGTTCCAGAAACAATGTCTGTCTTAATTTTACTTGAAAATTGTGGTGAAAGAAATTCACGGAAACTAGCTTGTGCTGCACGTAACAGTGAAAGAGTAGATTCATCCTGGTAAAAAATAAGACAAGTGATTCATTTGTCTTGGGAAACTGCATTTTAAAAATGCAAAAACCAGATATTCCCCTAGATCTTGAGAAGAAGCTGTAAGAAATGTATAATCCACCAAAAGAGTTTGCAAGCAGCGAAATTCAGCATATGCATTTGGGTCATTTATGTACAGCTGTTAGTGAGATGGAGGTGATGCAAAATACTAGAACTTTATATCTGAGAAGTCTAAAAGGGATCATTCTAACTCCACCAAATACAAATAAAATAATATTACTGGTGTCTAATCCACACAGAACAGCACAGTGCCAGATCATTAGCATTTCATTTAGTGAAAGTACTGTCTAAATCTGCAGACCCTCTGGAGAAATCCATCTGTTCTCATTAATCAGGGCATCTGTTTTGGCAACTAGCTATTAACGAGAATTCTGTAGTCTGGATAGAAAATCCAAAAGCCATTTCTTTATGAATGTGTTAGGAGGTACCTTCTTTTGTCTTTAGGAGATATTTTTTTTTTCATCCTTTCTCTTCTTTCTTGCCCCCTGCCCTGTCAAATCTACACCTGCAAGTACTTTATTGAATCGGTGCCTAATCTATCTTCATCATAGGGAAAGCATACAGATTCCATCTGGGTGATGAGAAGATGGATGTTTAAGCATCCTTCATCAGATGCATCAGCCTTGAATAATTGATCTCTGCCTTTATCATCCATGAATGCACTCACACTTTCGCTGGCATGAGGCTGAAACACAGTCTCTGCAGCTATGCTGAGAGGGAGGATTTGTAAGATTTCTAAAGCATTCCTTAAAGTCCAGTGGCTATAATGTCACCCAATGTTATTTTCTTCTGCATTTTATTGAGACGAACTGAGTCTGACACACTAAAACAACAACAGCTTTAAACAAATAACCTTTTTTTTTGGGGGGGGAGGGAAAGAATGTTATTCAAAATGTCTTGAGATTAACTGGATATAACTTTAAAGAAACAAGTAATTCATTGTGTGATCTGTACACCATGACGTACATGAACCAATTTCCACCCACTGTCTTCAGGTTCTGGGAGGAGAAAATATCTTTTTGCTGGTAAGAAAAACTCCTACTTTAATTTTATTAAATTAAAAATTATCATTACCACAGGTATGTGAAAATAAAAGCAATTGCACCCCCTTTCCATCTTCCCAGCAATAAAACTAAGAGAAAAAAAAGTAATCTCTGGACTATACTCTCTCTGTTTTCATAATAAATGTAAATTACTCACGGAGTAAAAAGAGCTGATGCATTAAATTGAATTATGAAAACTGTTTCCTCCATATACAATTATTCTTTTCTGATTTGTTACACCAGTGAAAAGAATATTCCTATTAGTATAATCAACTTCGTTATGAAGTAAAGCACAGTTTAGTGACCTGCATACGTGCTTGGGAATGGGGAACTCGAGTTCTAATTCTGGTGCTGAAACTAATAACTTTGGTGGCCCCAGGCAATGTGTTCTGGCCTCAGATCAACACTCTATCCCTATTCAGCAAAGCATTTAAGTGCAAGTGTAAGTACATAAGACTCTCCAGGATTTAAGCAACTGGTTAACAGCTTTTCTGCACTGCAAGGTATTTGTTGTTTATTACTGCACCTTTGAGTAAGAAAGCAGACATAGAAGCAATTCGATCTCTGAGATGCCAGATGAAGCTTGTGTTACTTTTTATAACAGGTATAAGCATACCAAAAACAAGCATATGACTTTGGTCACAGAAATATGGTCATTTAATACAAAAGAGAAAGAGATGATCCCAGAAGACGAGAGCTCTAAAATCTGTCATTTGTCTTGTCCTTGCCAAGGACAGAGCGATTGCAAGTATGACGGTGAATGGTAAAGAATTTACTTTATTAACGTTCACCTGATATTAATGAAAGTGTTAAACTTGTATCGTGAAGTTTCTGATGTAGAGAAATACAGTATTTCCCAGAATAACTTTAATAGCTTTCATGTGACTTTTTAGAAGGACAAAACTCATTAAAAAACAAGTCTGTCTTTGTCTAACAGTCAGCACAAGTAGCTTGATCTTTAGAAGTGATGAGCAGTAACAGCTACTGAAGTCAGTGGAAGCTGTCATTATTCTGCACTGTGCTAGCTCAGACCCTATATTTGTCTTTGCTTCCCTATCTATAGAGATGATAATACCTAGTCACCTATCTGGGATGACTGACATCAAAACCGACTATCTGAGACTGAACAGTGAGATTCCAGGGTGCACTGAAAGCCTGCCAGTTCAGTATACTGAAAAAATAGATATAAAGTGTTTACTTTTAAAAAAAAAGAAAAATCTAAATATTAACACTTTACGTTTTAATGGGAACCATCACAGTAGGAACTGAAATAACTTCTGAATACATTTGATTTAAATCCAAAGAATCCCAGCAACATAAATTTCTTTAACGAAAGAGACATTCATGAAAAATAATTTTGTCCAATAAATCATTACAGAATTCTAGTTCTGAAAATAAATAGGTGTTTAAGATATCCTAAAAAGGGATTTAACATCTGGAGAATGCATACTCACTTTACGGGCTAAATATAATCTCAGGCTTTCATTTTCCACATGTATCTGTTTGAGTCCACAAAATCAGTCAGAAATTCACAGGCAGAAATTCAAACCTCTTTGAAGTAAAGAGTGAAAAAATAATGGTCCTCCACCATTTGACTGAGGAGAGTGTATGGCTGGTTCCTAGGATTATCTCTGTTCCTTGCAAGGGATGGAAAAGTCACAACTTGGCTGTGAAAATTCAATGCTTTGACCAGCAATGATCCTCATAAGGACTTTTTAACAGAGAATGGGTTAGGTGGTAGGATGTACTAATGGCTGTTGTAAGCTGTGCAAAATATCTTTACCAGATGATTCATGGAGAAAAATTTGGAGATGAGGAGTGGTTAGAGATTGTGGGGGATGATACAAAAGAATTTAGCCTTGACAAAGGGGCTATTTCTGGCCTTTTTTGTCCTGTACTAGCCCACACATAGGTTATGTTATGTGTTTTTCCCTGGATGGGGACTTCTCCCCTAGTAGTGTGGGATAGGAGGAACAATATGGTATACAGAGGTTTTGGATCCTAATGAATTGAAACACTGTGAAAATGCCACGACATTGCTTTGGAAAAAGGTAAGAAATTCCTTTAGACCCCAATAGAAGATAAACATATAATGTGCCACAGGACATGTGAGCTGGCAGCAGTCAGCAAGGAGGCTGCTATTGTCACTCTTCTAAAGGCCTTACCAATGTCCTTGATTAGAACAGGATAACATAATACAAACCAAAGTTTTACTGATCTGCTGGCAATCTCTAAGATTAATGTAACCATTTGCAGTCTTCAGCTGAAAGCTTAGGGGGAAAAAAAAGAGAAAATAATTGCACAAATATACAATATACTCCTTTATGGACCTATTACACGATGATGTGAATGTATCAAATTTTTCGATATTGCTATACCTTCCCTATGAGGCAGAGTGGTTGGAAACATCAAAGAAAGTATGTTAAAGAGAATCAAAATCTGTCAAGAAAAAATAGCCTGTTAGCATTATGGTTCTTAAATACCAAAGATTTCCATACAGCTATTAAGACATATTCAGCCAGCACCCTGAGAATTTCAGACTGGTTTAGGCTGCAAATACAGGTTATTGGAGCAGAGAAATTTTTCTGCCAAAAATTTGCTTGAAAATAACTTTCAATGATGAAAGTGCAATGATTGACTTAACATGCTACAAACTGATAATAGAATTTTAAGGGAAAAGATTTATCATAGTTACACAGTGTTCAAGTTAAACAGGTAATACTCTGCTGAAGTTAGTGAAAGTGCTATTGACTTCACTGGTTTAATTTAATGAGGCTTTAGATCAGCTTTAACCCTGTTCTGGGTGCATCTAACCTTTTAATCTCTTGTGGTCTGTGAAATCTTAGTCAAGAAGTGGTGTGAGTGCCTGAATGCAATGACTCCTTGACTAGATCTTTCATAAAGGTTTCCTGAATCTTCTGGAAACTGGTTTATAACATAAAATGCTATGAAGTGCATTTACAGAAAATGCTTTGTCTTGAAAATCCATAAAGCCAGACAGTGAAACATAAGGTGTTGCTATTTCCAATACCCTTGATAGTTATTCAACTTTCTTCTGCGACATTACTCCCTCCTTAAGGGAGAAGGGTTCTGTTGTTGGTTTGTTGTTCTTGTTTTTTCCCCTCCCAAACTTCATTGACCTGTAAATAATTGCATTGGTGCCTTTCTGAATTGCTGTCACAATACCTATAGGTGTATCGGGCTGAGCTGCAAGGTGCACCCTCATCGTGCATTCTCTCACTGTCCTGGATCACCTCCCTCTGAGCTCAGAGCTGCATATTCAAACACAAACTTCTGCATACATGATCATTCTTAAAAACACAAGCCAGAAGAAACATTTATAAACACCCAAGACAATGATGTGCAAGGAAATTGACTTATTCATATTGAATAGAGACTAAAGCTTATAGATCAATTTTATCTGCATATAGAAATGAACTGAATAAAAGTGGCACATACATTAATAATAAAATTTTGAATCATGCAGTTTACCTAGTGAAATTTAGTTTCTTTGAGCAGCAGCAAAGTTAACATAACAAAAAAAATCATACTGTTTTCCACCATGATAATATCAGCATAACTAAGAAACTTCTAACATCCCATAATTTATATCAGTCCATGTGGGTCAACTACGTACCGAGATCTGAAATCTTTTCTTCATGGGAACTAGCCATTTAGAACAAGGTAAAATGTAACCCAAGAGGTTTGCCCTCCATGTATTTCTTGTAAAAAGCACTTATTTTCAAAATATTCTGTAAAATGCTCATTTTTGATGCAAGCTTCTGAAGTCATGTGCATCCTTCTGTATCTTTACATTTAGCATGCTTTAAGCATGTTTTAAGGTTCAAGCAAGGAGCACCCTGGTATCAGTGTAGCAGTTGCCCCACAAAAGAAGGCAATTGAAAACACAAGTCTAAAGAAGCAGAGACAGCAACTGTTTGATAGGGATGGAGACATCAACAGAAGTAGCTTATCTAAAATTAGAGCCAGATGCCTTGTTAAGCCCTAAATAACACTGTTTATTTTATGCAGTCTTTGTTTACCAGATTTCATCTCTGCATGAATCTTAAGAAGGCACCTCTGGTTCAGGCTAAATGGTACCCAAAGCTGACAGAGCACACCCCTTATTTTCTTTCTCAGTATCCATTTAGGTCCTAGTGTGTTAGAGAAGTGCATTTTTTTAAATGAGTGAATTTAAAAGTAGTATAGCTTAGAGCGCCCTTTCTTTTTCCTGCCTGTCTATCCATCCCGTCTTAAGGAGAATCTGACACCTCAAGCTTTAAAACTCAACAAAAATCCATCACAGTCTGGTGACATCTGTTGTATTCCATAATTGGAGCTGTTTTATGAGCTTTCCAACATTTGAAGTGATAACAACAATCCCACTTCCTCTTCTTTGTGTGGATGCCAACATTTGACGCATGTAGCTGGAAGGTAGATCCGTACTGTTTAAAGAAAAATTATCCTGGTTAGGAATGTTTTGACTCAGATTCCCTACCCCTCCCCTCCTCCCCACACTGGCCAATACTATTGTTTTGAAACTGAAACTCTTAATGAGAAAGTGTTTGTTTCAGTGAAACTTTCATGAGGAAACTCAAACAGATCCTGAAGGTCACATAGACCTAAATCTCTCATCTCAGAAAACCCAGTTGCCACAGGACTGTATCTCAGAGGAGATTACAATGACTGATTTGTTCTCTAAATTTCTTTTGGTGGAATATCCACTGTGGTTGGGAGACTGACATTGTAGTCCAATGTCTCTTACTCAGATTCTATTCTTTGCCCAATATGAGGCAGAGGAAATACTTGAACTTGGGTTGTTCGTATCTTAGAGAGCACTTTGGCCACTTCCAATGAATTGAAAGAGCTCCTCTCTGTTTCAGAAGGTAAAGGAAATGACAACATTACAAATATCTGGTTTTATATTTGATCCTGAAAACTAAAAAGGAACTGGACAGGAATCTGAAGATGGAAGTGGAGTGAAAGCAAGTACAAAATAGTAGAGTTCACAGTTCTGAACTCCAAAAAAGAGCAAATTCACACAATAAGAGTAATGAGCTCCCAAAGTAGGCTTCGAGAGACTCTGAGAACTGTTGGTAAGGTCCCTTTGGAAAAATATTTTATGAGAAAAAAGGAAATCAGAAGAATCAGAAATTGCTGATAGAAAGTGTATCAACAGGATGAAATGAAATAAAAAGATAGTAGAGGAAACCTTGCCCTTGTAATAGTGAATATAAACTGCAGAATATAACCTGGGCAAAGTAGTACAGGAGGAAGGATCTGGGGTGGGGAAGTTACATTAGGGGACAAACTGAACACAATTTAATACTGGAGGACTGGACTGTAAAAGAGACAAATGTCACTCTGAGATGTATCAATAGGACCATTTCAGATAAGGTATAAAATGTCTGAGGGTAGCTGCTGTTGGGAAGCACCCAACTGGCAGACTGAATCAAACGCTACAATTTACCAAAAGAGATAACACTGGAGAGGATCCAGTGGAAAGAAACAAGAGGACTGAGGTTTTTGTAAACCCTAGACACTGAGGTAAGGATAAAAATTTTTAAAAGGCAGTTATACAGATTAGGTATTGATTCATCATTTGTTTGCTGCAGATTATGTATGATGAAAAATATAAGTAATGTTAAGTACTGGCAGACCTGCAATGTTTCTGGAGGTTTGACAAACAGGTTAGATGTAAATATGTTAAGAGTGCCTCAGATATATTTTATCCCATTGCAAAGCTGTGAGAGAGCAGAGGGAATACCACCTGAAACTCCCCTGCAGCCTCATTTTTCCACATCTCTGTGCCTTCATGCTTCTCTGGTGTGTCTGCCGAGGAGGTGGCGGTTTGATGGTGTGCATAAGTGTTATCATGTAAGGAGTTAACAAACCAGACTGAAGAAGAAGAAGGAAAAGCGTCACAATTATGTTCATCACTTTTTAAAACAAGGATACTGAGCTATTTTTAACAAAGTTCCTGGAAACACAACATGCCGAATATTCATTACCCACAATAAAAGCTAGAAAATGGTGAGCAATATTGTTCCAGTCTTTCTCTTCTTTCACAAAATGGGTGAAGCTTAAAGCTGTGTATCAAGTACTTGGATTTGTTTGTACAGTATTTTGCAATTAGAGGTCGCCAGACAACTTCCAGCACAAGATAACACTCTCTCTCTCTCAAA
>VYZM01022260.1:1172706-1213539 GCA_013398915.1 Dromas ardeola | reverse complement strand
AAAAAAAAAAAAAAATTGTTAATCATTCAAAGCACGTTTTTGTTCAAGATCTAACAGGTCTCATGGCTGGCTCATTTCTTGATGACTTGCCTGCCAGCTCAGCTGCCAAATTGGGAAGACCTGGTCAACGACTCCATCAGGGCATCAAATTTTCTTTGCTTTCAGGAGGCAGGGGAGCCCAAACTTGAGGGCAATCAGGCACTGAAATTCCCTGTAAAATAGACTTAATTTCCCTTGTGTTGATGAAAACTTTTGCCATCACTTTCAAGGGAAATCAAAAATTTCCATAGGAAGTTAAGTCACTGGAAACTTTGAAGTTTTCCATATGGAAATTAATTTGTTTGTCTTCATATATGGGTTTGAACAACACACACTACAGAACAAGGGCACAAGAGAAATAATAAAATAGTTGTTAAGGGATCAGCACTCACATTATGCAAAGCGTGAGGAAGTGGTCCTGCTTTGAGGGGGAGAAAAAATACACAAGCACACAATTAAATAATATTGTACACACATGGGGACCAAGCTGAGTTTCTGAGGCCATCTAACACTTCCTAGGAAGGGAATCTTCCAAAGTGCTCTCCTAGTTAATGGTCTTTTAAAATAGATTTTGTGCATGTAAGACTGATTTGAGTTCACAGCAGCACATCTCATGACTCAGCGTGGCAAACAGCCAGATGAAGCTCACAGTCTCACTGACAGCCTCATTCTTCTCAGTCCTGTTTCAGAGCTCACGGCTACCTGAAATAGTTTGCTTTGCATTAAAAATAGTCTGCTATGCAGCACTGCATACCTTTGAAAATCTGCATCATTTGTAGAATCGTAAGTAAAAGGTAGAACCGACTATCAGATGACCCAACTCATCTTTCTCTGTAGTCATGGCATGATGGTGTCAGTTCAGGTTAGTGATGTGTGACAAATGGCTTTGGTTACTGTATCTGCAAAGCCTAAAAGGTGTCATTGCCAGCAAGATTTCTATCATGCATGAAATCTCACTAGTGAATAGTATAAGTTTCATGGGAATTCAATAGAAGCAAGAGTCAGCAGTGTATTTTTAGGGATACTCCATCTATGAAGACCTAGATGTCGTGAACCTTCTATAGCTTGATCAATGCTGTATATATGCTTCACGTACTCCGTGCATATTTTTCCCTGAGATCCTAAGCTTTGAGCTCTTCTTGCTGAGTGTTCAAAAAATAAGCAATGGGGTGTGTTTTGAGGAACAATGAACAATCCTTCAGATTGCACAGTTTTCATTTCACCTCACTCCTCCATGGGTTATGTCCGTACCAGGAAATTCAAGCATTCCCAGGAACATCTACTATACACCGGAGACCTTCCCAATGGGCAGTTTGCGTGCAGCTGCTCCTTTTTGGAGGGGCAAGTTAATTTACTAGCCCAGATGTAAGACATTCTATAACAGTTGGCTTAAGTACTTGGGCATGCTCATGGCACACTTAGTTTACAATGGGTACATCCATAGGGAACAAAACAATCAAAGGCTCAAACTGTCCACCAAGCACCAAGAGAGTGCAATGACCAGAACTAGACAAGAGAATGAGGGATTTTACTATTCAGTCGTGTTTTATCACACACACACCTATCCACATCACATGAAGACTTAAATACTCAGTTGGGATACCTCCACTCTCCTGGTATAGCAGCTTTAAGGCTGGTTTGCTCTTAATAACTAAAAGTTCCTACTGCAGAAGTTATTTATCTTACACTTATGCAAAGATCTTTTTTCTTCCATTTGTTTATGTGTTGTTTTCACTTAAAATACAGAAGAATCCCCCAGATCTACCCAGCTGGAAGTAATCAAATTAGGTACAGTAAGAGAGTCAGAAAGTGCAAATAAATTCTGTACTAGAAATTTTTTCAGTCGTAACTGTAAAAAAACCCAGAAGGAGGAAATGAAAGGCGGGTTGTAGGTACCCCACAAATAAAGTGAGTGAAGAAATGTCATTTCTATTTCTTCCTAGCTGTGTTACAGATTTTCATGTACCTCAGAAAAGTCATTCAACTTTCTTGGATTTGTACTTTCCGTATGAGAACATTGATTCAGATGTCACTTAGAAGCAGCTTTGGAGCTTGAAATCATTCATATTTTTAAATTACTTTGTCTTCTTCAGGTGGAAACAGCCATAAGGACGTAAAATATTATTTTAAAGCCTGAAACGGCTTTTGAGTTCTGCTCAAGCATGTCTTGATAGGCAAAAAGACAAGAAATTAATGACAGGCAAATGCACTTGGCACTTCATGTGGTGAAATAGCAATGACTATTTTATTAGAAAAAGAAGTGAGTCAAAAGGTAAAGGAAAAATCAATTTGCATGCCTGTATTTATATTGTCAGTATGAATTTCAAGTGAGAATAGTATCCTAAGTAAAGGTAATCAGGAAGCTATTTAATTTAATTTACAGTCAAGCAGAAACAGAGACTACATTTCTAAATATCTGTAATAAATCACATAAAGCAGAATTTCTTAACAAGTATAATCCAAGAGAAAGGCAGTGGTCAGGGAAAGACACACTTCCTTTTGTCTTCCAAAAAGCTGCTGTCTTTTGAGCTGTTATCCCTCCCAGTCCCTAACAGCGATATATACTATATTTTTAATTTGTTGCCTGTAAGAACTTCATACAGCAAGAAAAGCATTTGTTCCCTGTCCCCTGTAAATGTAAAGCAGAGATTTTCATCCTTATTCTTTGGTATGTAAAAACTCATAGATCATCTCTAATGAATAGAGCTTGCAATTGTTTTGCATAGATTTGGATTATTTTGTTGACTGGCTTGTAGTCAAAAGACACACGTAGTTATAAACTATTAAATTCATAAAATGAGTCAACCCCTACAAGGAAGTAGCTAAGGCTTATGAGATAATTTGGCACAGAAAGACAGGTGAGACCAATTTGTAGAAAGCTTACAGATCCAGGTAACACTGAACTCTACCTGCAGAGACAGGAACCGGACTATTTGACAAGACAAAATTTCCTAACTTGACTGTCCAAGTGATCTGGCATAAGCTGCCATAACAGTAACTCCAGCAAATAGTTTGTTATGACTGTGTAACCCAGCTACGTGCTCACTTCCCTGCAGACCACACAGATGGTAACGTTCCAGCAGGGTCGGACCCGCGCCATGCAGGTCTAGAAACCATAAAGCCCAACCCTTCTTTCAGTCCAGGAAGTCAGTGTGGAGTTCAAGTGCTGCAATTCTCATACGCTTAAGAAGAAAACGTGTCTTCTCTCATCAAAGCTTCTGTGATCATCTTTGGAGCTGGGGTCTCTTTGCAATGCATTCAGGACATTTTGCTTATAGTAGAGAGAATTAACAGAATACCACTGCAACAAAGATTGAACTAACCAGGGAAGGAAAGAACTAGCAAGCCAGCTAATTTAGATTTCACCTCTCTCCCTTTAAATAAGGATGGGGCATTGTATTCTTCTTTCCAGCTTTATCAGCAGGTGGCAAACCTTAGGCACCCAATGGAGTATATGCTTCTTGCTAGGTTGCTGTTGCAGGTCTCCTGGCAAAGCGTATGTTTTGTACAAAGGAGCCTCAGTACTTAACAGATTTAGCATCTATTACTTATTTCCTCTCCTTAAAGTTACTTCATATGGCTACACCTTTGGAAAGTGAGGAGGAGGCATTTCTCCTTTGTGGGGCCATTTTTTGTTCTTTCAATGGAAATGAGAGGAAGGGATCTGCAAGAAACACCTTCATCAACCTCATGTGCTCCTGAGGCCAATCACGGTTTCTAGTAGTAAGACCCGCATTGTGGAAACAGAATTTAGACCACTGTGTCCCTATGGAGAAATTATATATGCTTCAGCTAGAATAAAGCTGTCTAGGTTGTAAAGAAATATTCAGAGCAAGCAAGAAAACTCACTCAAGAACACTGTTTCATTTACAGAATTTATTAAGACAATCTCTATTAGCCAGAAAATTAAATCCTGTTACTGAAATACTTGTGAAACATTTATGAAGAATTTGAAGGAAGGGCATTCATAAGTACTTTGATTGAGAATTATTAAAGGATCATTTCATTTTTACAAGTACACAGGAAACATCTGAATTGTAAAGTATTTCTTTATACACAGTTCATTTATTGTGAGCAGTTCTGAGGCTCTTATGTTATTTTACTGTTGATGGAGATGACTGGTACCACAGGCTCCCTTCCTTCCTATTTTGAAAGGAGCAGCTAAGCTCAGCATACTCGACTTTCTGTAGATGGTCATATTATCAATTTGTGCAGGCAGGTCATTAGCATATTATAACATCATACTGCAATGTTTATGGATGAGATAATATTCACTAAATCTGTTGGCTTCTTGTGCAAAAATCAAAGAACTCTTAAGGTTTTATCTGTAATATGACACTGGAAAGAAGGGAGGGAGAGGTGGGCGATGAAGAACCCAGGAATCATAATGGGGTGAGGGGTATAGATGGGAAGGCCAACCTAATACAGCACTCTCCCTACAATCTTCTTTTCCAACCTGGCACAATTATACCCTGTTATCTAGTATATGCCTGACTTCTAAAAAAATTCAAAAATCCAGTATTTGGTATTGTCAATATGTGAAAATCCAAAGCTTAAAGATGTTTAGGTGAGTGTGTTCATGGGAAAGGTGCTGGGGTAGGGGTAGAGGCTCCAAGGATCTGAGGAAGGCTAACCTTGTAAGGAGAGGAGCTCTGAGTAGGAGTAAAAACTGGGATGAACTTCAGGGTACAGCTGGTTCTAGGGCAGGAAGAAGAAGACTATGACTGCATGGAGGAAAGGGCTTGTGGAGGGGTTGAGATGAGCCAGAGCCTCCTTGAACCAGAGGAGCTGTGAACTGGAGGCAGGTCAGATCTCAGTTTGAGGGGTGGGTCACACACCCCACACACAATAAAGCCTAGCTTCCACCTTACCCTACTCACCCAGCAGCAGCACGCACGTGTTAACCCCAGACTCCTGTTGCATATTCTTTACATTTTGAAATTTAGCAAACCCACAGGTCATTCGTGGATTTTGTTATGCTAAAGGCACAACGAGAGTCTGCCATTTAAATGACATTATGGTATTTTTACTTTTGCCCTTGCTTGGTAAGAGACTAGTCTAACAAAGCCATGAAGGGTATCCTTTTAAATGTTTTGCATGAAAACACAGCTCATTCTTGAAAAAAAGATCAAAGTTTTAAAGTAGACGCAGATCTGTGGCACTGGAATCAAGCCTTTTTTTTTTTCCCCTTTCTTCTTTTTTACTTTTTTTTTTTTTAATCTTACAAAAATAGGGACTGACTGAAAAACTTGCATCTGGAGCTGATTTCTCTCAATTGTTTTTCTTTCTAAGTGTTCAGGTTTTAGTTTGGGTCCAGCTGTTGAATTATACATATTCTAAATAACAGAATTACAATGAAGCTGCCTGACTAGGGTGATGGACAGTGAGGACAGGGAAGATAAGGTTAACATGAATATCTGAGGATGAAGGTTACTAATTAAAAAAATCGTCTAACAAATATGCAAAAATAAAATAACTGGAGGGGAGAAAAGAAAACCATGGAAGCCACAAAATATGGAAAAAGAAAGATCAATCATATCATTCACAGCTCCTGTAGGAATCCTGAATATTAATTGAATCACAATAGTAATAAACTGCAAGTTTTAAAATACTTGGTTTTTGACTCTCTGCCAACAGAAATTTAGCGACATGAACCCACCATCTTGCAGAGATCTCCAGAGATGAAAAGACTATAGATGTGCATAAAGTGGCCTAGATTAATATGATGACACTTCAAAAGCACAAGTTGGAATATTCCCCATTTCATCCTGAGTTGTGAATAATTCATCATTTTAAAACATGGGGTTTTTAAAACTTAGATGCAGACTTAGATGCATAATTATTGAATTTCCTTTGATCCACGTTGTTTGTTTAATCAGTTATCTAACATTAGGAAGTATGCTTTGTAATAATTGTCATTTGAGTTTTCTTATATAATAGAAAAGGGGGAAAAAGGAAAGATTTGAATACAATACTAAAGCATCCGAAGCCATTTTTACAAATCTTTTCAGCAGAGTGTAAAGGCTTTGTGTTTCCTGTGTATAAGACGAGGGATAACTAGAGGTTAGGTATTGATGATTCAGTTCAGTGTAGCATTCTAACTTTGATTACATTTTTGATTACAACTGCCTGACTTTGATTACAGGTTTATCTAGAACTATAGAAGCTACAGGCAAAACAGAAAATGTAAAAGGATAGTGTTTGCATGAAGTTCCAGTATCTATTTTTGTACAGTATAACTTAACAGTTTAGCTTGTTGTAACTCAATTATACTAAACATGTACTCTTATCTATATACAGAAAGTATTCTAAGATGCTATTTAAGCCAATGAAACCTGGTAAATGATCCTTCTTTTGTGTTGTTATCCTGCACTACTCCTGTCATCTGTACAATAGAAGATGGCTTCTAGCCCAGATAAACTATTTATAGTAAAAGTGGCTTTCAGTAGGCTTAATTACAAACTAAGATTTATTAATTCTTCCGAACAGATCAGTTTCACAACACAGTCAAGCTCAGCTCACTGCCTTTAGGTGTGAGGCAAGATTACGACTTGAAGACATTTCCTACTACTGAGCAGAAAACAAAGCTATCTTTGAAATCTTTCCAGTGCTCCGTGGGAGCGGGAGCGCAGCAATAGCAGCTTCACGCAACAGGGAGCAGCATTCACAGCTGTGATTTCCAAGCTGTCTGCTGGCCTTAGGAAAGATGGTTATAATCCTATATCCTCCTGTATCTCAGCCAGCTAATGCACAAGAGATGGTAGCGCAGGAGTACTACTTATTTGCGTGCATACATAAAGGCCATAATTAGGCCTGGAGAGCAGCAAAGTCAAAATAAGTGAAAGGAAATATGCTATAAGTATAGTTAAGCATACCTTAAACGCAGGCTAACCCCTCTTTGGCCCATAATATTTTTTCCCATCTGCTTTTAAAAGTTCTCCATCTGAAATCAGCTGAAAAAAGAGGCATTTGCAGACACTTGAATCCAGAAAAGTTGTTCTACCTCTGCTCAGTCAGAGCTGTAATTTGTTTAGGGGAACATTAATTACATAGGAATGTGTGAAACAATGTTCTTGACACTGAACTGACTGAAAGACATGAAACTATCCTGAAGAACGCATCTGCAGTGATCTCAGCTTTTGGCAAACATTTCTATTTCCTTCCAAAAGTGCAATCTATTACTCCCCAACCCATAAAACCCTCATGGTTCAAACTCAGATACATTAATGGAGACATTCCTCTTACACTTTAGAAATACTAGGAACCTATGTGAAATCCTGCCCCTGTTGAAATCCATCAGTTTTGACAAAGTTTGTAACAAAACTGAGATTTCATCTGAGGCTCCAATGCAGAGCACTTTGAAGTCAGTGAGAAGATCGGATTGACTTGATGTGTTTGGGGCTAGACCTATGATACTACAAAACTTGTTCTTGGATTAGCAATGCGTGATCCTCAACAGACCGAATAAACCCAGAACAAGTTTTTATTAGAGAACGTAAGAATAGTTATCTTCTCCAATCTTTGTATGGGACAGAGGGTCATAACAGGGTAAGTGTGCAGTGAAGCATCCTTCCATTTCCTTCAAAATGGAAACCAGCAGCTGTCTCTCCTCTTTATACCAGCCTACCTGGATTTTCCTTCCACTGGCACGTGTAACAGCTTTTTGAACCAAGCTAAACTACCGGCATCCCCAGCATCCAGCAGAGATGCTGGGGTGGAGGAGTTGCATGGATAAATACTTCCTTGCCTTCGTTTTGAACTTGATATTTGAGCATTTTATTTCCTATTCCCTTGTTACTATGTTCTGAGAAAAAGTGAACAGTATTCCCTACCCATCTCCTACATGACATTCCCTGTATCATATCTAGACCATCTGCCTTCAGTCATACCCTTTCAGACAAAGGGTCCTAATCCAGTTAGGCTCTCCTTACACAGAAGCTTCCCATCGCCCTTGCTGTCATTCTTCATTGCTTTTCATTTCCTCTGTAACCTGAGAGGGAGCAACTGCAAAGTTGCACGTATTGTTCAAGATGCAGGTGCTCTGTGGATGTGAATAGTGGCATAACCATGTTTCCTGCTTACTTCCTTACTCTTTTCCTAGTACTTCCTACCATCCTATTTTGCTTTTTTGACCACAATTGAGTACTATGGTCATGTTTCCAGAGCACTAGCTGAAATCACTCCCAGATTCCTTCCTGTAATGTTGAGAGCTAATTTAGAGATATTTGGAGTATATGTATATTTAGGGTTATTTTCCCCTGAAAGCTCAACTGGCTTTTATCAACACTGAATTTCCTCTGTTATTTTATTGCCGAGTCACTTACTAGTGTCAAATTCCTCTTTCACGGCTGGATTGCCATTTGACTATGCTGAATAATTTTCTCTCATCAGCAAGTTTGTCACCTCACTTTTCATCTTTTTTCCAGGACACCAACAGATGTGCAGAACAGCACAGATCCCCTCACGGATCCCTGGGGGGTGTCATTGACACCTTCCCTCCACTGCAAATTTGTTCTAGCCCATTGTTTCCTGTTCATCATCCAGTTATTAAACCAGGAAATGACTTTCACCTTTTATCCCATGGTAAGTTTTGGGTTCTAATAGAGCATTCAATGAGAAATATTGGTCAAAAGTTTTTTGAAGGCCTAAATGTAGACATAAAAAGTGAATATATAAATATATATCAACTGAGCTTTAGTAACATACTCCATCAAACTAATAGATTTGCACCACAAGGCTCCTCTTACAAAAGCTATATTAATTGTTCCTCTATATGCCTAACAATGCATCTATAAGTTTTAACATGTGTTCTAGGATGGGGTGAGGTTTTTTGTTTGGTTGGTTTTTTTTTTTTATTTGGGTTTTGTCCAGGTATTTTTTTTTCCCCCCAAACACTAATTTTCCTAGTATGGAGGTCAGATTTACTGGAGTATAATACCTTATATACCATCTGATTATTATTTTTTTTAAGTGGTGTCACTTTTTTCCCTTACTATTCCTTTGCATTGAGACCATCTCAAGCCCTGTGATACGGCACACTCAATAAATAGATCAGCAGCTTCACCTCTGAACTCTGCTGGTACTCCATGGCAAATATCACATGATCTTGGTGATACTGTTTTATTGACACTTTTATAAAGTTCTTAGGGTTTATGCATTTTTTTCCTTTTTAATTAAGGTTTACTAACATTTTGTTTTGCAAATTCCTTTTTAACAAAAGCCAACACATTTTTTTCTTTTCAAATATAAAGACATTTGAAAAACTGGGGACCATCTCTTAACTTTGTGCATTCCTACAGACTTTGCTCATCTTCTTCTTACAGGAAGTCACAAATTAGAGGCAGATGCTGCCACAAGAAGGTGTGGGAGGTCCATGCAGCCCTATTCAGCACATGGCAGGTGATGCGGGACTCGGCAGTGTCAGTAATCCTACCTCTCCTTCAACAGGACTATCCCAGGAAAGTGATCAACAGAACAGAGTGGGCTCTGCAGTCAGCAAATAGACACCTTGAGCAGAACTGCAGAGGTCATGGATGCAAGATAAAAAAAAAAAGAAAAAAAAAGGGTAAAACATACAGAGAAGGGAATTTTAAAGACTGTCCAAAAAGAAAAGGCAGTGACCAAATACTGGCATTTTTCTTAGGAAGAGCTGGACAACTGACTGGAGCAGATTCAAAAATCTTCCTTCCTCTGAAGGAAAGCTGGTGGCAGGGAAGCAGTGACAGACAGGCCACTGGCAGCCAGAGATCGCCAAGTCACAGAGCTGCAGAGTAACATAAGTTGGAAGGGGTCTCCATCAGCCAACCGATCCAGCCCTTGCTCAAAGCAGAGCCACCTTCAGTTACATCAGGTTGCTCATGGCTGCATCCAGGTGCTTTTAAATCTCTCCAAGGATGGAGTTTCCACAGCCTCTGGGCTCCTGTTCCAGAGTTGGGCCACTGACTGATGGAGTTTTTCCCTCCTCGCAATACCAAACAGCATTTCCTTCTTGTCTAAAGACTCCAACGAGGCAGCAGAGGTTTCTGTGCTGGAGGCAGAAGACATGCCTGCGCAAAGGGGCAGGGAGCAGCTGGGAAGGGGCGAGCCTGATTTCGCCCGCCTGTGCCACCTCCCCAGCTACGGAGGCACCCATTGCCCCTCGCACTGGCGCTGCTGCCAGTAATAGCTTGCGGCATTTGACTAAGAGGAAAACCACAACTCCTCCAGCTTTGGCCAAGCAAGACACCTCTGCATGCCCAGCACTCCTGCCAGCGGGTACTTGCCCTCTTACTGAGGCCACTCCTCACTGTTAAACATCCTCACAATGCCTCCCTCCCTCCTCATCCCCCAGGAATTTTGGCTTAAAACATCTCCAGAGGTTTGGCTTAAATTCCTGACTATTAAAGATGACATTATCCAAACAGACACAAACTGGATAAAACTCAACCCGTTAGTACAGAAGCTGCTGAGACCTTCAGGCAAAATTCATGTTCCTGGCATCTGATTCTGTTATGTAAAATTAAAAAAAAAAAAAAGTCCAAAATAATACAGGAATGCCTCCTCAGGCAGACCTGCTTATGTTGCTCCCTCCCCTTACAGACAGTCACTCCCAAATCCTGCTGCCCCCCCCGGCTGGAGTCCACAGCCATTCATTCCCCAAGTACCCCAAAGGCTCTGGCAGCCAGGAGCCATAAGACAATCCTGTCAGAGATGACATTTTGCTGTCCCAATTCAGTTCCAAAGGTAAGGAAGGTATTACATGTTCCTGAGCTGATATGTTGTTTAGGCATTATTATTTACTGCTAGGCAGGTATTATCCTTCAGTTTGCAGGATTTTAGTGGTAAATGAAGGAATATCTCTTTCAGTGTCTTATAGGATTAAAAATAGAATTATGCACAGATTTAATATTTACCAAATTTACAAGGATTTAAAGAATCATCACACCAAAGTCTGCTTTCAGGTACGTAGCAACAGAGGAAAGGAATAAGGAATTATAAAAATACCAGAAAAAAGCTAAGGAAGAATAGAGAGATGAGAATTAAACCCAAAACAAAAATTTCTTGTTTGGAATCAGTCCTTGTATAACATAGACTGCACATACTGAATAGTCTCCGTGATTTCAAGGCTTTGCTCTACATATTATTTTGTCAGTTAAGAGAAAAAAAACAACTGACAAATTACTTGAGAAAACTATGCAGCCTTTCACATATTCTGGAAAAATTCTGCAAGGGGGATGAGGAAGAGATTCAAATAATGTTGAGAAAATAAGTTTGTGCTGTTTAGAAAGAAGCTTTACCTTTAAGAGAGTTGTACTTCTGGAAATCAGGCTTTGGGACCAACCAAAGATCCCAAGGAAAACATTCAAAATCTTGCTTGGAAGAGATGTTCGTTATGCTTACTAGTTTTTGTAGGGATCAATTCAAAAATTAACAGATATTGTTCGCCTGATTACAACTGGACATCAGCTAGAAACACAGTCTTGGGTAAATCACATTGCTTCTCAAGTCAACCATCAGCCACCTCAGTTCAGTTTTTTCAGATTTTTTTCTGCCCAGCTTTGAACATGCTGTTCAATATCCAAGTGCACAAATTTGTGCTCTCTGCTAATGCATGAGATATATTTTATTACGAAGCACCTATGCAAAACATTTTAGAATAACGAGCAGATTTAATGCACTGTAACTTGTATTTAAGACTAAGAGACATGCACAGCAGTTGTTACAGGAGAGAGCTTCTAAAAAAAGGCAAAAATATAAATTACAAAGCAGGGATAACAGAAAATAATCTCAGTAGTACAGCAGCCAAAGACAGATAAACAAGAACAGCCATCACAGTGTGATATACAAGATGTTCATTACTCATGACTCTGAGCAATAACAGATAACTTTGCATATTTATTAATTCTTGTATTACAATGCTGGCAATAAAGTGTGGTCTTTGTCATGAACTGTTAGATATAAAAAAGCGGGTAGAATAAATTAGTTTAGACTCAGTACATGACTAGAAACTGTGTAGCACCAATAAATAAATTAGTGCTTGAGGGACATTAATTTATTTTCATGCACCATTCTCTGTTGTGTTCATGTCACATTAATTCTTCATTTGGACAGGTGAGTAGCGGGAGCTCTGAGGGAAATATATAACCCCAAATTTCACGTACACTAGGGTGTACCCTGATGAGCAGAGAAGTGAATGCTTATTTACTTCCCACATCCCCTGAAGCCAAATTATAGGCCAAAGTATTTCCAGGATATGGAGGCTGGGATGATGTACCCAGCGTGGGTCTCTGAAATCTAATTGCACCCTTCAAAATCCTCCTCTGGCCCCATCTCCTACTGACAAGCCACCAGTAACTCTTCCCCGTAACATTAAAGCACAGGCACAGATCAGATGAAATACAGACCTCTTAAGCATCAGCATTAAAGACTGGTGTGCATAATCACCAAAAAGCACAGCTGCTTAACTCAACCCTTGGATCATGATTGTGTTCCCCTCTCCATGCCCACATGACTGACTGACTTAGGAAATTTGTAGCTCTTCCTCTTTTCCAAATGCCCCTCCCATCCTCCCCTGAACACCTTTGGTCAACAGATGTTACTTTGCCCCTTCATTTTTCATTTTTTCTTTAACTTCATCTGGGGCCAGACCAACAGATTACCCATTCCAATTCTCCTGCAATGCAGAACTTTTCCACCATTCTTTTGACAGTCTTCACCTAAAAATCTAGACCTTTGAAGACAACCTAAGCGGACTTATTTGACATGACACAAAAATGGCTGATTAGTTGCCACCTATGAGCTCATGGGGCTCTATTCTCCATCCGAGGTACTGTTCACTGTTAGCAGATAAAGACAGTAAATTCTTCAGGCTTGACAATCTGACTAGCCAGTACACATCTGCACTTACTCTACACAAGAAACATGGACTTATACTGATACAAAACATGTTGAGGAGAAGATTCATAAAAAAAAGGACAAAAAAAAAAGAACATGCATCTCAAGAGTAGGCAGGATAACAGATTCAAATTCAAATCCAAGTCATATCATAATACTTCAAATGCATGATACATATATTTTCAGAATACATTTTTGACCACAAATGGTATGCAAGATCTCATGACTTGAGCGAGGAGGTTGGATCAGGTGACCTTTACAGGCCCTTCACAACCTAAGTTTATTCTGTGATTTTAAGAAATTTTCTTTGTTTGTGCCAAACATCGTGATCATGAGCTTTTGAAATTCGGGCTCCTTCTGATCTAAAGCAGCAAAACAATACCTTTCTGCTTCAGCTCTGGTCCAGAATTATACACACCTTATTATCCTTTGGGTCCAGATCTAAGGAAATTATTCCAAAAGCTTTTCCCTTCAACCTTTGGAGCTGAAAGACTTTTAATTAGGAAATCTAGCCTTCCTACACCTCAACTTGTAGCAGTATGAATGGTTGAAACTGAATGATTGAGCAAGCCTACCAAGTAGAATCATAGAATGATTTGGGTTAGAAGGGACCTTAAAGATCATCTAGTTCCAACCCCCATATCTGATTAATGAAGAGTCTCCCTTTTACCTTTTATCCCTTCTCTGAAGCTACCAACTTATAGACAAGGATCTAAGAGTAGGAACTTAATCTGCAAATTATTATGATTTGTGACTCTTCTGGACTTTTTTGCTAAAAAGAGATCAAGTTACATACTTGACATTAAAAAAAAAAAAACCAACAAAAAACCCAAACAGAAAAACCCCAAAACAACCCACTCCAAAACCAAGAAAAAAACAACTACCACGCCCCCCAAAAAAACCCAACCCAACCCCCACTATATTTGTGTGGATTATGCCATCCACAATTATAACCCTTCCTATTGGCCACAGGTTGGAAAGTCTGTATTTAGCCAGGCAATCAATTAAAATTCTAATGGGGGAAAGTCAAAGGTCATATTTGACAAACCACAGTAGTTTAATATGTCCAAGTTAAACTGAGACACATTCCTGCTAAAATTACACTGACATACCCAGCAAAGGCACTCCTTGCCAACCCTGACCCTCATCCCTTGACATGTGAACAAACCTAGTCCAGTGTTTGGAGTAAATTCCCATCAGGAGGTTTTTCTATCCAGAAGAACACACTCATACGAGTAGAGACAAGAACGGTGGTACTTAACAGCAGAAATGAGAGACTGAGACTTCAGTTTATGGATCAAAGTGGGTACAGGGAGAAAATCTGAATAGAGCCTTGGGCTGAAAGCTGGGAGAGCTGTTGTACCTGATTCTGACACAAATAACCTCTGTGGTCTTGGACAAGATGCTGAAGCACTCTTCTTCCACTTCTGTCTTCTCATTGCATTCTTCAGCCACACAGGGCTTCATAAGAGACTACCGTGCAGTGGAGACACCTGTTAAGGGCCCATGAAATGTCACAGTTTCATCACAAACAGACCAAAGTGCAGCCTGCGGGGACCTCTCCCTTCCCTTCCCTGAGAGATGAGGTAAAGTCAGATGGAACTCTGCAAGTTTTTAATTCTGAAGGACTCAGAATAAATACTTCATGTTATGCTACAAGAGGAGGAGAGAAAAGCTTTTGCAATTGTGAAGATGAATGCTTCCCCTTTTCCACAAAGGAAAAAAGATCCTGCTCCATGCACAAGTTAGTTTCATCCCTGTGACCCATCAAGTTGTTTGGGGTCCGATATGTCACCAATCATGTGCTATTTACTAGAGAGAGAGATATATATATTTAATCCATCTATTTAGACCCTTATTCTATCCTCACAAAAGGCACCTCAGGGATAGCAGCCTGTCCTTGGATGAGCAACAATTCAGCATGGCTCCACTCCAGCCTGGAACAGGACTGAGGAGCCTCACTGGTGGCTGAGGAAGATCAATGAAAACATACAGTACCAGGAGCTTCGCTTTCAGCAGCTGCTTTATCCAAGACCCCAAGCAATCATTGAACCCTGTTTTCCAGTGATTGAAACTCTCAGCCTAAATATTCCGCAATAGAAATACAGTACACAGAGAAGATTAAGAGAAAGATGACAGCTGCTGCTACTCTGAACCTGGAAAAAACACACACCATAAACCAAAGCTTTGTGAATTTTAATTTTTTTAAAAATTTGTTTATTTCTTCTAAGTCCATTACCACTTTGATTTTTCTCCAGACTTTGTGTTCCTAACACACAAAACCCCCTTCACCTCCTCTCTGACTATTGTCAGCTGAAGAACTCCTAAACACAGCTGGCTGTGGGTGGCAGCAGGAGGCTGAATTGGCAGAAAATTTCTGGCTAAATACAATTCTCAGCAAAGGCAACTTTCTGAGGCTACTGATGGCTGTTTGTTTCACATTTTCAGGGCAAATTTCCTTCTTCCTTTTGTAACCAATAATCAAATGAGCTACAGATTATATTTGCCTCTTACCTATGTGACCACAAGGGGCTTGAGCCTGTTAACATCAGCCACATGAACAAAATCTAGGCTAATAAAGTCTGAGTATATTCTTACTCTAATTATAGCCATTTCCAAATAGCAACCACTCAAGAAGCAGTATTTTCTCCATGTGAAATTATTTATGTAGAATAACCTATACTCTCCCCACTAATGATGGATCTTTTCAACTACTACCTCCAAGTTTTTAAGATTAAAAGTTATTGTATGTTGTCATTAAAACCTGTGTGGGGCATCTGGCAGCAACATATTCTTAAGTTTCATATGTGACCATCTCACGTTTGCTCTTTCAGGAGCTACTTCATGGTTCATCAAAGCACCAAATTGCCTAATGAGTCAGACAATTCTTAGCATGAATGAGGTAGACATTTCTGTTACCCAGCTCACTTTTAAAGAAAAAAAGGTGTGTAAATATTGTTGAGTGATTTCAAAGTTATTTAAGGACAAAAGGCATGAGAATGCAACTCTCCCAAACTAATTTTATAGGTAATCAACGCATAAGGATGTATGTATTTTCCAAGCATATGTAATATTTACAACTATGTACATAGTATATGTATTCATAATTAGAAGTAGCACTTAAATGTTTCATTTTTAAAACAAACGTTCATATGTGTGTATATGTTATGTCCATAAATAGAAAAAACACCATGTCTATTCTGATTAGCCCTTTATATTACTGAAAATTCACACAGAATCCTATTGGTGCTTTTACAATACCAGTGCACGGCCTTTATCTAGCAACGTGCATCTACTGCAATGTAAAGGGAATTTGAGAAGACATTCCACAATGAAAAATTAAGGTGACAAAGTATGGCAGATTATATATAGTTTCCTCTTGTTGAAATAATGCAACTCAAGTGAAACTGCTGACCAAGAGGTTTGAAAGAACTTGTCAGAGAGAATATGCCTTACAAGAATGGATTAAAAAAACCTCAACATTCCTTGACATTTTTTAGTAAATTTGGGGGTTTTGTTGTTATAAGAGGAAGAAATTGCTAAAAACTGCCATCCAGAGGGACCTGGACAGGCTTGAGACATGGACCCATGTAAACCTCATGAATTTCAATAATGCTAAGTGCAAGGTCCTGCACCTGGGTCAGGGCAATCCCAAGCAGAAATACAGGCTGGGCAGAGAATGGACTGAGAGCAGCCCTGCCGAGAAGGACTTGGGAGTGTTGGTTGATGAGAAGCTCAACATGAGCCCACAACGTGAGCTCGCAGCCCAGAAGGCCAACCGCATCCTGGGCTGCATCAAAAGAAGCATGGCCAGCAGGTTGAGTGAGTTGATTCTGCCGCTCTGCTCCGCTCTCGTGAGACCCAACCTGGAGTACTGCGTCCAGCTTTGGGTCCCTGAACATAAGAAGGACATGGACCTGTTGTAGCAAGTCCAGGGGAGGGCCATGAAGATGATCAGAGGGCTGGAGCACCTCTGCTATGAGGATAGGCTGAGAGAGTTGGGGTTGTTCAGCCTGGAGAAGAGAAGGCTCCGGGGAGACCTTATTGTGGCCTTCCAGTACCTAAAGGGGACCTACAGGAATCATGGGGAGGGACTCTTTATCAGGGATTGTAGTGATAGGAAGAGGAGTAACGGTTTTAAACTGAAAGAGGGTAGATTTAGATTAGCTATTAGGAAGAAATTCTTTACTGTGAGGGTGGTGAGGCACTGGAACACGTTGCCCAGAGAAGCTGTGAATGCCCCATCCCTGGAGGTGTTCAAGGCCAGGCTGGATGGGGCTTTGAGCAGCCTGGTCTGGTGGGAGGTGTCCCTGCCCATGGCAGGGGGGTTGGAACTAGGTGATCTTATAGGTCCCTTCCAACCTAAACCATCCTATGATTCTATGAAAATAAAAACACTTTATAAGCCAAACTTTGCCTTTCTTCCTGTCCTTCCTGCAGAAGAACTCCTTAAAAAAACATAACCACAACAAAAAACAACCACAAATCCCCAAAAGCGTCATAAACAACTCCCTGCTCCCTGGCTGCTGCCCTCCTCATTCCTTCCCCCCACCTACTATCAGGACCAAGAACATTCTGAAAATTTGACCAAGATGCTCTTTTAGGACACATGGGACCACTGGACTGCAGATATTCGCGACAGGACTGTCTTCATGGCCATGATTGCCTGGGGCAGCCTGTGCTCAGCAGTGATGGATCACACCTGCCCTCACTGGGTGCAGAGCTCCCCCAGATCAGAGCCACAGCACAGTGCCCAAGCAGCAGCGTCGGCTTGGGAACATTGTTGAAGACAGCACGGGCTTCAGTCACTGCAACAAATAAAGGACATTTGAATATTGCTTGTTCTGCTCCCCACCTGACTGCCAGCCAGGCACCCCGTTTCAGAGCCACCCCATGCTCTTCAGTGGGTCTAGACCAAAAAAAACCCAGAGATTCTGGAAGAGCTGGTGCAATTGTCACAGAAGTCAGAAGAAATTTTCCTATCACGTTTTGGATCAAAGCTTTACCCCTGTGGTAGAACTGTGAATAAAACCAACATCTCTTAATTACAATAGTAGTGCTACTAGCTTTTACCTCCTACTCCCCTGTGCTGGGAAGAACAGAATTATCACAGTGGGTAAATGCTAACTGAATTGTGTTAGATAGGGCAAAAAATGACAAACGTTATTTGAAGCGGGAAACATGCATAGACAGAGTGCTTGCTGAGCCCAGATGCCTAGACTCAGATTAAAATACAGGACTTTGACAAGTCATCACCAGTAAACAGCATGTTTATTTTACCCTCATGGTAACCCATCGAGCTTCTGCAATTCAACACTGAACAGGATGAACCCGACCCATTTCTGAATCTGTACTGACAGTTGTACTAAGAGACTGGAGCTGACTAAGTATCTGCATTAAACTTTTCCAATCTGCAAATAAATATTCTTTTAATACTCTTCTATGCTAAAAGAAATGACTTTATTTTCCCATAATTTGTATTTCATTAGCATAAGGTGAAAGTGTTTCCATAGAAACACCAGGGATATATAATTTCTAAATAATGATTTCTCCACAAAGAACCCAAAAAAATCATTTTCAGATTACAATGCAAAATTCTCCAAACACAGTTCACTTACTAACATTACAGAGAGAACATATGTAAAGACTTTGAACTTTAAATTGTAGCTGTAAATTGTTAAAGAAAAATTGGGTAGTTTAATAGTTCAATCATAGAAAAGAAAAAAAATAGGAAAATACTAGAAACCAAAGTCAAAGTTACATAAAGTGTAATTTCACTGTATTCAGTGATCAAATTCATATGTCAGTGTAAAGTATGATGGTTCAGTATATCATCTCTATATATTCATATCACTCTAAATAGTTGCCTTTGTTTTCTATTTTGACTATATGCCTATATCTTATTTTTTATGCCTATATCTTATGCTTATTTATGCCTACATCTTATTTCTGTAGTCTCAATATTAAGATGAAAAGTCTCATTAAAATAAAATAAAAAATTTCTGCTTGTTCATCATCCGTTCACTTGGACAACACCTCTAGTATAGCGCTAACAAATGCTAACTCAGATAGGATGATTAGTAAGAATCAAGTCTCCCAGCTGGGGTTTAAAATTAATTGGAAAAACATCACCTACAGGAGGGACAAGTTATGAAAAGACAAGGATTTCTCTTAATCCCACTCTCAAAGGAATCAAAAAGGCAAGATGAGCAGAAAAAAGGAGAAAGTGGTGCTTAGGAAAAAGATATATTCCCAGGCTAGGCAGTAAAGGAATCTCAGAGAACTTTAGGGCTGGAGAGGAGGTAGGGATCTTGTATTTCTTTCAGGTATCACATCTTTCTTGTGTTATTTAGGTATAAAACATAATGGAGTTAGAAATCCTTTTATGGTGTCTTGATATTGTTTCCTCATATATGTCGTTTTCCTCAGGGAAAAATGATTTCTATGATTTGGATGTTTAATGTTGCACTTGGTGAGGAAAAAAACCAAACTGTATTCTTCTTTATGTATATGGTCAAGTGAAACAAGAGGAACATCACACAACACAGATGAAGCCAGCAAACTCGAATGCTGGGGCCCATCAGTGGGAGGTGGAGCAGTGGGTGTATTCCAGAAACAGTAGAAGCTGGAAGAAGAAAAAAGACACAAGCTGAATGAAATGTCAGGCAGATCCCAGAAATAAGCACTCGGACAGTGTTGGACACTGCAGGGCCAGACACCTGCATAATACTTTTGAGATAAATTGCTCTTATCTTTCTCCAAAAAATTCTCGTTTTAACACCATGTGTCCAAGGGGCAGATTTTTTACATGATTTCTGTAAGTTAACATGAATATACATTAAAAAAATATGAAAAAACTGACTGCAATCAAATCTTCTGGGTGGACGCAGAGTCCTAAAATACAAAATTTTGGCTGAAAGGGCAGTCTATGGTACAGTGTACTGTACAGGTAATTTCCCAATGAGGGAAAAAGAACACTTACAAGATGAGGATGACCAGGTGGTTTACAAGTTATCCAAAGAAACTTTGAAGTGGTACATGACTGTCTATTCAAAAAAGTACACACAAGGGTCTAGAAACTAAGGCCACACCTTCCCACAACCCTGGCGGTCTTGGTCGATTACTGTTACAAGGAATTACTATTAGCAGAAACTTGCTTTGAGCATGAATAAAAATAAGGGTGCTACTTAGGTACAATAAAAGGCTTCCTTGCACAGTCTCTTGAAGAAGCACAGCAGCTGTGACTGTTAGAGAACAGCATGAACTGGGTCCAACACATAGCTCCTGGGTCTGAAAAAACCCACCAGGCATCCCGGTCCCTCTCGGATTCTCAGTATGTGTAACACTACTGAGTATCCCCTCCTCGCACACAGACCTGGCCCTCTGAAAAAAACAGAGCCAGCTGCAGTATCTAAGAAAATTTTTCCCTGGAGATAGTAGGTGCGGTATTTGGGCTCAGGCCCTTTCTGTCATGTTCTCTCCTTAGGAAAAATGGAAAACATACGTGGAAAAGCTTTGTTTTCTTAAACATTGAAAAAGTCTTTATTTCCAGTTCAATGACTCTTTCATGAACTACATTCATCATGAGCTTCCTTGGTTTAATGGCCTGGTTTGTACTTCATCCCACATCCCCAATAAACACTGTTAAAATAGAACTGTCTGGGTTAAAGCTACGTGTGTCCAGCAAGTCAAATTTCAGAACAAAACCATTCAAAGAGTATAATTAAATCCACTAGGATTTACCCTGTGAAACAACAGCCTGTCAGCTAATAGTTCACAAATTATTAATAAAGTATGGGATCCTAAAACATGAGAGGTACCACCTACCATATAATTCATTATTTTTTAAAAACTGAAGGTTTAAATTCTTACAGATAAAACTAAATAACAGCTTTTATTAAGATATGTTTAAAGTCAGAAGGTGACAGGTCAGGTCAGTAAGTTACAGCATGTGTTCTCCCGCAACGCTTTCCACCATGCCCCCGGTTTAAATCCACCTTAATCTCCAGTTTTGTGAGACATGAGTTCAGTACCCAGCCCAGGCTCCATAAAAAGGAACAAAGTTCTCTGCTAGTGTCGGGTGTGTGTATCACTCCCCCCTACCAACTGGCTTTCACTGTGCCGTGCCATCAGAGCTCTCATCCTGATTAAAGCTAGCTGACATTGGCTTTTCAGCCTAGGTAGCGGGGGCATTTCCATTTGGATCAGGAGGAGCGATTTCTCTCATCCTTGTCATTCTGCAGTTCCCAGAGGACGGAGCCAAATGGACAATGACAACAAACCTGGGGCTCCACGGAGTCAGCCAGCTCTTATAATATCTCAGACGACAATGTCTTTTATTATAAAGCCTCTACCCAAGATCAATGTGTCCTACGTTAGCACTTGCGTAGCGGTGGAAGACCGTTATGACTCCATTACAGTAGGACCTTTGTCACAGAAACATTTTTCACTAATTTTATTTCTAGGGCAGCAGAGCCGTCATTCCAGACTACTTAACTGTAATTACCATTTTTACTATAGCAATGATGAGTTTTGCAGACAACCGATTTTACCACTATCTCTGAATGTGCAAGTTTTAATTATATATCGAAGCTTATTAAATCAACACCTCATATGCAATAAAACGGCTAAGCACAGAATATTGATAACCTGTCCTTCAAGGCCTTATTAAATTGTTTCCACAAATTTTGGAACATCTTAGGAGGCATTGTCCTCTTTTTTTTTTTTTTTAGTCATTTTCAATTTTTTTTCTTGGCAAAGCAGCTGTCTAGCACAGTAAGTTATGATTAAGTATATGCAACTGGAATGTTTACTGCATGTTTGCACCTGCATGTTGAGTAATAATACCCAAGAGATTTGATAAACCCACAAAAAAAAAATCACACAGAAAGACAAAGGAGGAGAGGGGGTTGGAGAACAGCCTGCAAAAGAGGGTGGGTTGACACTAGAGGCTTGTCGTTTTAAGGGGGGTCCAGAACCACACTGGCATTCACTTGCATAGTAATGGCCTAAATATGAGCTGTTTTTATTAACGCCAGTCTGTATTCATACCTCCCATATTATTTAAACATGAAATAAAAAAAAACCAAAAAACACAACAACATTTTTGTGTTTTTTGTAAACAGGAAGTCTTCCAAAGACGGTTACTGAAAACGCGTATTATTATCCTGAGGCACCATAACATCCATATTAATCTCTCAAGAGAGGTCTTGGGAGGGCTGTTCTATGATTATATAAGATGGCTTTGAATATCTTCACAAGATAATAAACAGTGTCAGCTTTTCCCACTGCTGTCGTTACTAAGTTCTCAAAAAGTAGCGCATCTCCTGTTGACATGGTTTTGAATAAAACCTGAGCATTTCCTGAACGATAGGGCAGACTGGCAAGAGAGTACATATAGTCAGATAATTGCATTGTTTCACAGTATATTTCGTTTGAAAATTGCACAAAATGTATTGGAATACCACAGCACTGTCTCAAGTATAAAGACAATCAGAGGGTGGTAAAATAAATATTAAAAAACAAAACAAAACAACAAACTGCACAACAGTACGTTTTGCCTTATGATCAGCCTTTAGTAAACCACTTCACTATGTGTAGTTAGCAACCAGATGGAGGAGCCAAGAGTCTGTTCTTGTAACTGTCACACAAAAAACCCCCAACATTTCTATAGCTAGGGGAATAAAATAAGAGCACTGTAAGTAATCTGAATGTATTGTCCTTTTCTGTGCTTTGATATTCAAGACCAAATTAATATTCTGGTCAGGTCCTGAGAATCTAAGTCACCCTGCAGCAAGTCACTGAGCAATTCCTGATAAAACCCTTAAAAGTGATTATTGAAAATGGCTATTTTGGACAACTATTGCTAAGAAAGCGGTGTTTTACAGAGAGGATGACCAAATTCTCAGCTCAATTTGAAAGGCTAAATAGAATGTAAATATATTGCATTAAAGTCAGTATTATGTAAACATTGAGCAGCTTAAGTCACACAAAACCTCAAAGCTGGCTAAGATCCGTTGAAGATCACCTGAAAAAAATCCATTTTTGGCTGTTCAAATACAAGCTTTGTGTCATAACCTTACTCGAGCATCTTACAGAAAAATTACTTTGCAATCACCTATCTCACTCAGTGAGTAGGAGGGGCATTACTTAATTAACAAGCTTTGACTTCCCATCATTGTACAAAACGTGCCATAAATAAACCCCAAGGCCACACAATTCAAACTGTTCTTGACAGAGTTATTTCTCTCCTCTCAGGTGTTTAAGCACTGCTTGCTGTTCTGAATTCTCCCATTATAGGGAGGCTTCCATGGTCACATTACTGCAGCTCTCCCGGTACCCTTGAAGCTGCCTTTCCTGATCACACGCAACAGGTTGTGTGGGTGCTCCTCAATGCACACTCTGACTTGTGAGTTTTCCCCACCCCAAACGCCATGGGAAGCCCCCTTACAACACAAGCAACCTACACATCCAACAGGGATTTATACTTCAAGCTCTAGAGTACCTTTGGAGGCAGCTATGCTCCTCTGCCACAGTCAGCTCTTTTCACTAACCTCCATCTCCATTTCTCTGGGTTCCTCTTACATACAAAAACTTTAGTCCAAAGAGGTAACATCTAACAAAGCCATAATGAACTGAAAACTGCATCTTACCGTTAGGAGCAGCTGATAATTGTGAGAGGCACCACACAAAGCCATTCCTCTCCCTGTGAGCAAGCGAGTGTATCTGGAAGAGGAGGGGGCTTCTGAGAGACTGCTTAAGATAACTTGCAAGGTGGATTGCTAGGCCTCCATTACAGTTGATGACTGAATCCTGACACCTGGGACTCACTGTCAATTCCCCCCTCCCCAAAGACATTTCTCTCAGAAAGTGTGATTTTGCTGCAATTGAAATAATCCATAGGAAAGAGCTTCTCTTCCAAATTGTCAACTAATTTTTTTTTCATTATGATTCTCCAGAGTTTATGCAGTACCACCACTTTTTTCACTTAAAATGAAATTTACTTCTACAGCTTGCTTTCTGAAGTATGTATTTATATACATATAAATACATGCATATATATGTTTTACATTATTTTCTTCTTCTCTCTGCACTGAGAAGTCTAGAATAAGTAAGAAGTCAGAGATTACCAAAAAAAAAAAAAAATTGAAGTAGTGATAAAGTTTGGCTGAAATTATGCTTAGGTAGTAGGTAGACCTTTGCCTGGGAGACTGAATTCCCCCAGACATATTACTCTAATTGAAACTGCACAAAAAAATATGCATAATATTTATAGAATAGATTTAGAAACTTTCCTTAAAAGGAGAACTATACACAAGTATGGACAGATGGAAAGAAGCCACCCTGCACCTATCTGTTTTTCTATCCATCTGCCTGTGTTGGCTTTGCTCAGTGCCCAGAAAGCTCTCTTTGAAGGAGCAGGTGTAAACTGGCCCTTTCCACCCTCTCTCAAAGCATCCCGGCGGAACCGTTCCCCCAGTGCCACCAGCTAGGAGAGGATCCTAATGCCTTCTTCCTTACCTTCCCCTCCCTGCTCACAGACCCCCCCATCAGCCTCAAGACCATCAGCTGTCATCATGTCCCAGTATTTAGCTAAGCCTAAAATATAAAGGTGTATAGGTAATAAATAGGGAAGAAACAAAAATAGAGAAAATAATAATGGGTCAGATCCATAGAGAAATACAAGCTTTGGATCGGGCTCCTATAATTATTTTTGACCTTGTACATCTATGAAAACCTAGCAGTGATCAGTTCTTCCTGATGTGGGTAAAGCATTTTGAACTTATTTTGAACAGATATGTTATTATTACCTTAATTATCATGGCCAGGCAGAACACCTATTTCCAAACTGCTCTTGAGCTAATACCCTTTGTTCCAGTTAGGACTATTAGCATTATAATTTCCACATCCTGGGAACTTATTATTATTTTTAAAGGTTTTTCTTCCCGATTCAAGCTTAAATCAATCACAGATGTTGTTCCAATGTAGATTCTTTAAACAGAATGGGCTCAACTGCAAATTCTTATGTTATAGTTGATTTCAATGGGGCTGTGGTGAGTGCTTGCAGTAGCGCAAAGCTGCAGTTGCTTCAGGAGGATTATGGCTATGCAGTTAGAGTGAGTACAGAACTAATCCTGATGAGCTGCAGATCATAGAATCATAGAATGGTTTGGGTTGGAAGGAACCTTAAAGATCATCTAGTTCCAACCCCCCTGCCATGGGCAGGGACACCTGCCACTAGACCAGGTTGCTCAAAGCCTCATCCAGCCTGGTCTTGCACACCTCCAGGGATGGAGCATCCACAGCCTCCCTGAGCAACCTGTTCCAGTGCCTCACCACCCTCACAGTAAAGAATTTCTTCCTGATATCCAATCTGAATTTACCCTCTTTCAGTTTGAAACCGTTACCCCTCGTCCTATCCTTACACTCCCTGATAAAGTGTCGCTCCACATCTTTCCTGTAGGCCCCCTTGAAGTACTGGAAGGGCACAATAAGGTCTCCCCGAAGCCTTCTCTTCTCCAGGCTAAACAACCCCAACTCTCTCAGCCTGTCCTCATGGCATAGGTGCTCCAGCCCTCTGATCATCTTCGTGGCCCTCCTCTGGACCTGTTCCAACAGGTCCATGTCCTTCTTGTGCTGAGGACTCCAGAGCTGGACGCAGTACTCCAGGCGGGTCTCATAAGAGTAGAGTAGAGGGGCAGAATCACTTCCCTCGACCTGCTGGCCATACTTCTTTTGATGCAGCCCAGGATGTGGTTGGCTTTCTGGGCTGCACGCATGCATTGCAGGCACCCACACATGAATGCAAAGCCAATGTATAGACTTCTAATACAGATGGCTGACATTGGTTTTAATATAACACGATACTCCTGAAATCAGTTGAATCAGGCTAGGGAGGGAGTACCTCAACCTAGATTTGGAATACCCTCCAAAATGGATGGAGAATTCAGACTTCATGGTTTCGTTGGGCTTTCTATTAAAACAGAAGTCCAGACTTTACCTTGAACATTGCTCCTCTGTCTTCCTTTGCTCACCTAACATTAAGTTTGTGCATGAAGTTTTTTGTATAAACCAGAAAAGAATTTGCTTAACTAGAAAAGATATCATAAAGAAAAAACAATTTGCTTGACTGCGCAAAGAATAATTTCACCAAAGTGCCATTACAGGGCCCTGATTGAAATTGCGCTCAGCTGACACAATTGTAAATGAGAAGGTGATTTTATCAGCTGTGAAAACTGCACACAGAGGATGCATAGACAGACGCATATCAACTTTAAATGTGTGATGCTTCGACTAGCAGTTGGGGACCGGGTAAACAGCAATCACGTGAGTTCTCTTTAAGGAGTTCTGCTACCATCTTTTTTTGGTCTGATGCTTCTGGAAATAATTAGTAAGCCCTCATAAATGATGCTTATAATATATAAGTACTGGCAAAACCTGAAGTACACAGTAAGCCTCTTAAAACAAATGAAAATACATAATGAATGATGATCACCTACAATATGAATTATAGATTCTGTGCAAGTTAGACTGATTCACGATTATGCAGTGCTTAAGGGTCTGCTGCTACATTTACATTTTTACCATGAGCCTTTTTGGTTTGTATCATCTTGAAATATAGATTAAAACTCCACAGCCAGATGATTAATTAAGTCTAAAAAAACCCTGCATGCCTGATCTCCATGTACTGAAAATGAATGCAGTGCAGTTTCTACCCCAGATGAATATCCAGCTCTGAATTTCAGTGAGACCCTAAGATTTTAGGACTGAAGCTTTAATTTACACAAAAAGTAGACTTCCTGGAACATCAGTTCTGTAATTTATTTTTGCTGGGTGAGAGAACAAATGCAATCATATTTTGACAAGAAGTCAATATGTTTCACAAATTCTTTAGATGCAATCTTTCATCTGGAAAAAAAACCCACCAAATTATGGATTGCTTAGTGGAAAACTCAATGGAGGACAGGAGACTTAGACACAAAAATTAACCAATCTCTGCCCAAAGTGTGTGGTACTAAAAAGTCCCATGTGGGAATTCAAACAAATGGACGGTGCATATCAGTATCTGGGCTGCCTGACAACAAAAGATTATAAGAACAGCCATGCTGCCTAGCACAGAAATAGTTTTTTAAACTCTTCTGGAGAACTGAATAATGTGACTGAATAGTGAAGCACTGATATGTGTTTTCCAACACCTTGTTTTTGCAGAGGAAATCTGTCTTCTGATAAATTATCCAAAACATAACTGCTAACCTATTTAAGTTTGAAAATATGTATACTGTAATCAGGAACCATGTTTCTCAGCTGTTTGAACAGCTACACTCCAACTCTATCATTCTCTAAAAAGCCTGCACAAAACCGTAAATGAAGATAACTATGTCCAGTGAACCATTCTGAGCAGTAAATCTTTCACAGTTCTGGGGCAGTGTGTCAAAGAAATCTAGATGTTCCCTAAATATAGAAAAGCCTATTCAAGTATAACTTGCAGAAAGTGCGTAAAAATACTTCTAACTTCTGCAAGTCTTTCCAATGTAACTTTAAGCATGACAGCTGGCCCACTCACATCAAAGGGTTAATGAAATTTCTTCAATAATTTATCAAGGTTAAAGATTTTTCTCTAAAGAAATACAGCTTCAGTGGAACTATTTAGATAGTCTGCCTTTTGACATGGAAGATTAAATAAGTTGTAGCATTTTGCAATTTTAATTTATAGTTCATTTTCCAGCATCTTCCCATTAGTTTCATTTTTAGGAGAATCAAACATTAATATAGAAATCATGTGATCAGCAATTTTATGTAATGTGCTGTTCTACCCTCAGCCATTGCCAAGGAAATAGCACTAAACTTAGAAGCAATTGCAGTGCTCCAATATTTGAATCAGAAACAATTACAGTATTAGTATTAGTGTTAAAGCACAATAATATGCTTAGTTAAGGCAATCCCTAAACCACCTTATTTACTATGTATATTATAGAAATTAAATCTAAAATTGCCAGATATAACTCATTGGGATTTCCCCTTTCAGTGAGGAGTTTTTTGGTTTTGGTTTTGACATATTGGAAAGGATATTAATTATGTGGTAACAGCTGCTATAACTTCCATCCTCTCAGTAAGAAAAAATATGTCAGATTTTATCATCATATTTGAAAACGGTTCAAAACTTGTGATTTGCTATTTTAACATTTTTAGATCTTCCAAGCATGTGTGTATGTGATCAACTCCAAGTTCTGTATTTACCTCCACAGAACTATTCAGTTAAATATATGATTGAGTTTTTCCAGGCACAGGACCTTCAGTAATGTGTTTTGGACCTTCTGTAATGTGTTTTGGACTATGTCTTGCACTTGCTTAGATAAGTATTTCAGTGACTGACAGGTATTCTAAATTTCAGACATATTAAGAAGGTCAATATCTAAGTAAAAATATAAAATACTGATGTTTAACTAACATATATGAATAACAATTTATAACTTGTCTGAAAAAAAAGAGATAATTGACAGAATATTAAGAAAGACATCCTGGCCTGCTTGTTTTGAATTCGCTTGTCAAGATTTCACCAGTGCCACACAGGTGTCCACAGAATCTCTCTCTCTATGTAATACGAAGTGCCACTAATACCACCACTGTTGCAGAATCATGTACACAAAATTTAAGAACTCTTATGCAACACTGAGGAATTATGATGCAGTCTTAAATTTCATGCTTATGCTAATTTTTTTTCAGAACAATGACTCATAACAATATGACTATATTTTTGTTCTATCAATCTAATAGAAAAATACCTTGGACGTAGAACCCTCCCTCCCATGTGAGAGACGTGGGAACTGATGTGATGCGCGAGACGGGATTCCAGCCAGAGTAAGGACCATTTCAAGACTAAAGAATTTGAATACTGTCTTGGGGAAGCATCCGCCTCTTCTAAGTTATGTGGTGGAATATATGTCATTTACAGTGAGAGTGTCAAAAGCGAGCACTAGCTGTGTGTCTCTGTTTATGGATATTTAACGTATATATTTATAGGAAAGATGGATAGTCCTCACTGCTTCTGGAATCAAAGGAAACTGCGGTCAGTGTATGAACAGGCTCATTGTCTGGAAATCCAGGCTGTGGTCATTCCCAAATAAATGGCAATTCTTGATTTCACAGTCAGTAAAAACAAATAATTAAGGCTTGTGATGTGCTTAGATACTACAATGGGCATGATTTGAAAAAGAAAGAAAAAAATAAAAGAGGAAGTAATTGTGCTGCCAAGGAGTTTGAACGCCATGCAGCAAATGGGTACAAGCTGCTCACTGAATGGGGCGAGCACGGCCTCTCCACCCCGCTGGTCTGCCCGTCCTGGGGGAGGGATAAAGGGGTCGGGGGGCAGAGGCACCTGGCTCTCAGAAAAACTCTTGACCTGCACTGAGCAGCAGAGCAATAAATAAAATATTCAGCAGTTGCTCCTCAGCTAGGCATTCTCCATTCTGCTCGCCAGATCCAGTCTACGCTACTGCCTCTGGAGTTTCATGTCGACAGAAAAGATACAGAAACAAAGGTGTTCGGGAAACTGTCATGCTGGAGTTCCTAACAAGGGTATATGCGCCTTTTCCATCCTCAGCAAAGTCATTCCAAGTTCATCTTTTAAGCGTCACTCCCTGGCTTTTAAAAGCCAGGGCCCCAGATGCCATCATCTAGCATTTACTGACACCGGCCTGATTCAACAGAAGGGTTTGAACCTTTGGCTCCAGTAAGGAGATTGCAGTCATTTTAGCTAATGGAATAATGGATAGCAATCTTAGGTTGTCATTCTCAGTCTGAATTGGTGATAGAGAGGAACGGACACTTTACTAGCTTTTTTCACAGATATTTGTGACAGCAGAGAAATGATGATTCCCAGTTCATTTCCATGCACTTGATTGAAGCTTGGTCCCTTAAAAGCCTCAATTCTCCCTGCCGATTTCCCATTCTTCCCTCGCCTCTCCAAATTGTCTTTTTTTGCGGCCTTGTGTCTTAGCTATTTCATGGTCCTCATTTCACGCTCCTCTCCTCTCAGTCCTGGGCCTTGCTCTGTAAATCCCAGTTCAAATCATCTACAGATTGCATCTGAACTGTGGTTTTTCAAAGTCCTATAAGCAAACCCAGTTTGGATAGAATTTCAGAAGAACAAGCATAAAACAACCACAGCATATTTCAAGTAGTTTGCGGACAAGGAGTAACTTTTTTTTTCTCCATAGGGGCCAAACTTGTTATTTTTCTTAGCCTTACAATTAGTTTTAGCTGAAATATTTCCAAGCCATTTAAGCGACCCAGAATCATTGAAACCTATTTAGAATTATGAGTCCAAACGGCTGAACGTTAGCAAAGCTTGAGGCAAGTGAAAAAATGTTCTTACTACAGAGAATAATTAGCATGGCTTCTTGAAATTTGCCACTGATTTCTATATTAACAGAAAATGCAAAAAAACATCAAGACAAAAATAAGTACATATGTGAATGTATTTACCCATTTAGAAAGTTTTGGAGCTGTCTTAGTAAACTTTTGTAAAATTTGCTTTGTCCAAATTTATTTCCATTTATCCATGAAGGGTCAAGTCGTATAAATTTCAAGTTTTTTGGACAGTTTACAAAAAAAAAAAAAGAAAAAAAAAAGATGTTAGTCAGGACAGTGACACTTGTGTCGTTTTTATCAAACGTTAGCAATCATAAGATGCGATACACTCAATAAGTGATGATGTAAGTATATTCTAAGTTACTTCTATAAGTTATGTAACTATCAATTATAAGATCCAGAAGGATGCTCTCCATGCCTCCTTCCTAACCCTACCTGTATCTCTGTTTTATTTTGATTAAACCTGTATTTTTCATATTTTCATATTTTTTCATTTTTTTCATATTTTTTTCATCTTTTTTCATATTTTTTAAAAATTTATTTTCTTTTGTTGTCACGCAACTGCTTTCTAGGTTGTAAACTTTCTTGGACAGAAACCGTATCATATTGCTTTGAGCAGTACTTATGCAACTTTCAGGTGAGCATGTTCATGTTCTACTGCGAATCTGCACTTCAAGTTAGCAAAGGTTATAATTAGACAAATACTAATAGAAAGACAGATTGCAGATCCCTTACTCACAGTGCTGAGCTATTACTCATGTGAGCTACTCCGTGAAAACAGTCCCCAGCTGCAACAAAAAAATGAAAAACTGAGCAGTTAGGACTCCAATCTGGTCCATTACCATTACGTAATGTTGCGCATTTGTGTAAATTGTTCTAATTCAGAGGTCTCTTCAGTGCAAATGTCTCTTTGAATACACTCTGCTGCAGTAATAGGTTAATTTCCAAACCGCAACACCCCAGCAGGAGACAGCGCAGCAGCTAGTATGAGGGGATGTGTACAGTGTCTAATTAATTTTAATGTTTTTCTAAGTTTAATCATCCAGGTCATCATCATCAACATTCAAATATTTAAGCGTAAGCTTCAGCCTTTCCAATGGATGTGCAAACATGTGACAAATAGCAACATGACTGTTCTAGTCTTCCCAAATTACACACGGTATATCTTCAAATTATACTGACATCCTTTTCCAAGCCATGTTTTCACGTTCCTGGGAGAGAAACTGGCATGCTGGATGGAAACATGTAGGCTGGTTTAGGACACAAGTTGAACAACAATAGCATAGACTATCCATATAAATATTGTCACTTAGTTATACAGACAGATATGAACACTTTCCGTCCTCTATCCTGTTTGAGCCTCTGCTGACTCCAGTACTTCTACGTCCATGATGGCACCCTTTCCTGTCCTGCTCCAAGAGATCCATGGCAGGCTGCCAGCTATGGCCATCATCCTCACAGTCTTCCTTGTTGTTTTTTTTTCCCTGGTCATAAATACTCTTCCTCAAAAGTTGCTGATGGATCAATATTTTTATGAATTTGAAAATGGCGAGAACGTATTTTAAAAACAATTTATTTTCAAACAGGTAATAGCAGAGCTAATTAATCCAACAGGATGAACTAATCAACTGGCATTAAAAATGATGCTTTTCACATCAGAAACTGGTCATCAGTCATTTTATTTTATTTTATTTTTCATAATTGTTTGTTTGAAAATAAATGTTTTGTCTGTCATAGGCTTTTTTGGAAAGAAGCAGTGAGTCAGAGTATGGAGGGATTTTTCAAGAGGAGCTTAATCTGTTGGTTGGCTTTTTGGGCAGTGATTCATCCTTGCCCACACAGTGCAAAGCAAGAGCATCTCACAATTTTGGACTTTCAGTTTCTACTACAGCTAACAGTTTTCAGAATCTGCTTTACACCTTCTTATAATGGTGGTTATTCTCAAAGAAATTGCACTCTTGTACTGTCAATACAGTGCCAATGTCCATGTGTGAAAAGAGTGAAAAATGTCCAGGGAGAAGGAATCAGTGTGTAAATGGTGAATTTTTTTCTCACTTTTAGGTACTGATTTATTTTTAATCCTGATATCAGTCAAAAAAAAAAAAAGGATTCTTTTTTCGTTGTGTTCTTTGGGATTTCCTCTGTTCCCCTTTCTTTTTTACTTACACTAGTGAGTACAATCAGCTAAATGACTTCCGAGGTATTTTCCCTAAACCATGCCCTTTTTCCTCACTTTGATACCTTTGAACTTTACCCAACTTTAATTTTTTGAAATATACAGAGTAGAGAATCAAATAAATTAAAGTTATCCCTCAATCTACTGAATATTTCAAGTGTTGTTGCTGACAATTTGGAAAGCGAGAGTAGAGAAGGAAAAGCACACTCCCCCAAACCCAAACTTTTAATATCAGGTGTTTGAGAAAATTCAGGAAAAAAGGGAGGAAAAGGAAAACGGAAGGATAAGTACCCCAAAGCTGAAAGGGCACGAACTGGCAAATTTGATGATTTAGGATTTCAAAGTGAAAAAAATAATGAAACAGATCTTTAAGTACTTGATTTCTGCTCACAGAACTTGGTCCCAACACATCCTGCAGATAATTAAATTGATTTTACAGCGAGCTAATAGTGATTTGACAGTGGCCTGACATGAAAAAAGGGCAATACCTGTTATTCCTCTCACATGCCTTGTGTTGGCTTGGAGTCATCGTGCAGCTGGGAGGAGAATCTAATCCTTTCGCTGGTGCAGGTGACAACTGAGTCACTATGACAATTTGTAGTTACACTGGCATAAGACAGTAATGAAATTTCTGGTGATAGCTGGAAAACAGATGTAAGACATAGTGACACAGAGAATAAAAATGCACTCTAAAGGGTTCCTTCCTTAACGCAAAGGGATATCAGGGAAAAGACTCCATCGATTCCCAGTGAACAATCAATCAGAGCTATGGAGAATGAGACAGCTCCAGTTTAGAAACTCAGAAGATTGCCAAGTGCCTGGGAACACATCTAGAAGAAAGAACAGAGGATAATTATCTCATACAAGAAAATTAAATATAAGACATCAACAACTAAATTTTCAGAAGTAACATTACTTTATTTATAAAGCAGTAATTTATAAAATGGGGACCCTGTAATTTATAAAATGGGCACCCTGGAAGACCAACAAATGCAACTCAGCAGACTGTCAAAAGGCAATCAAATATCTGAACACACATACATCTAACTTAGACTGGTGACAATTTAGAAATCTCACTGGCTTTTAGACCACCTAGGATTTGTTAAATGAATGTCTGTTGTCTGATTTCATTTCCCAAAGGACATAACTTCACAGAAATATAAATCCAGTTGTCAAAAGTTATACTTCTCTACATGCAGAAAGGCCCACATAAACAAAGTAATAACCCCAGTCTGGCCAGCTTTAGACTGGTGACAGGTTTTGCACTAAAACTGGTTGTCCTTCAGTTAAAGATAAACTTGGTCTTCCAAGTCACTTTTCAAAAGCAGAATAATTTAGAGAAATACACGTGTTGAATGCACTGCCGAAATGACCACTTGAGCTGCAGGGGAACCTTAATCAGGATTTACAACCATGGGTCAGAGAGAGAAACTGGTCCATGATCTTCATCTCCATTGAGATGTTGGTACAATATGGAGTTTAGGAAGCAAAATTAGATTATGCTCTGGAAATGGAGATAGAACTGCGTCCCACCAGAGACCAGACTGGAAAGCACCCAGTGTACATGGGGACTTAGAACTGTGTGAAAAAATGCCAGTTTCTTTACTTCTCTTTTTTTCAAGTCACCTACACTTTCTTTTGTTGAAAAAAGACAAAGGACAAAAAAAGCACCCCTCAGTTATTTATTTTTAAAGACATTTTTGAGAACATTGAGAATTTTAATTAAAAAGCCTTGTGACAATTTTTTCTAAGAGTGACAAAATGTATTCTATATTGGTCTGTGTTTGTTGGCTTATTTGAAAATTAATTAAATTTAAAATGAACTGTGATGTCAAGAAATGTGTCATGTGTTGGTTAGCCGTCTTGGACAGAATAATTCATGCCCAGCACTCTGTTCTTCTGCAGAAGGATGTCCTTCCAAAAGAATTGGGAGGTAAACCACCACTATCAGGTAGAGAAACTTTATTGTCTTTGCTCTACGTGCCACCAGTTTCCAACATTATCAAATCTACCATTCATAAATGCTAATCTAATTTTCAATAACATAAAAGAGCAGAACTTCTGCAGACAGTTTCCTTTGGCCACGGAATTTCTTTTTGCACGTTGATGAAGGAACCTGTTAGTTTCCTGAAAAAAGTAGAATGCGCTTATTATCCCAAGGATTGGGACAACATCAAATGTGACACACCTATAGAAGTGATCTAGTATTTTCTGGCTGTGCATGGTTAGCAGTGCAACTCTTTCCATTGAGCACAATACTGGTATGCTGCGCTCAGCAGTGTCAGTTTTATAAAGCTAAAATACAGCTTACAGATTTCTAAAGCTTAGTTGCCAGTAATTGCTGTTTCCACTTTCCTTGTGGCCAACAAAATTTAATCAAGACATATATAGTTAAACTAATATGCTCTGTTGTGTGTATACATTATTAAAGGATCCTTTTATATCTAACTAATTTTTTGCTGTATTTTTAAATACCCTGACTATTCCTTTGATATTTTTTTCATAACAGAGATATAAGGCTGAGTGGTGACTACACAACAAACCCTTTTGCCCTCAGAACAATAGAATAAAAAATTCTATTGGCTAATGTAAAAAAGCTGGATAAATGAACAAAGTAGTTGGATTTACTGAATATCAGCAATGGGATATGTGACTGGAAATCTGTTTAATGCTCTTTATCAGCCAGAACACATATATGCAGGCTACATCGCACATGCACGACAAATACACTATGAACAGGTAATTAATGATCTGGAGCTCAGAGGCCTGCAGTGCAGAAGAAAAGGAGGCAGAGGATACTCGTGCTCTGTTGCAGTGATTGGCAAAGAAACAAAGAGCTAAGATTTGGGGTGAAACGTGTCCTGTTCTTGAGCTTTCTCAAGCAGGCATACAGAAGGTAGTGAAAGGAGGACAAAAAACCAATCCCCTTTCCTTTTCATGTCTACATAAAAGATGGCAATCACAACAACAGAAAACACTTGCAGCTGATTCAGCTCATTCATCAGCCCTTGTTTGGGCTCAGACCCAGCTCTCATTGAAGTCAAGGGGAGTATTTCCTTTGCCTTCTGTTCTGAAATGGATTGAGTCTTTCAAAGTCCTCTGGGAAAGCAAAGAGCTCTCCTTTAGCAAAAACCGAAAATGCTCTTCCCTCAAGCAGCAGAAATGCTAAAGCAATTGCATGGCAGACATCTCAAAGTGGTCTGGCAGAGCTGCTATTACCTTCCCGCAGCACGCTGCACCTATAGAGAAGCCACAGTAAAATGGGAAGTCCTTATCCTGCCCAAACATACAGCACCATCTATTATCCTTTGTATAAAATGAAGCAATTCTCTCTTGTCTATCTGCATGAGAGCAGTGAGGCAGAGCTCTCTGGTGGCTCCCGTGAGCAGAAAGTGAGGGGGCACTTTTTTTTCTTTTTAAAAAAAAACCAGTAGTCTTTTTTTAAGGCAATTATTTGCAAAGCTCTGTTTCTTTGAATAAATCCAAGAAGCAGCAATTTTTCTTGCACAATATTCCTCTCACACATGACTCAAAATAGTATTTGTTTTTCTTTGGAGCACATCAAAAATTCTTCCTATCACAGAGTACTCACAAAACCTCTTTCACTGCACAGTTTTGCTGCTCTCAGATGTTACACAGGCACAGGCAATAGCTTTTCTCAGCCATCTTGCTACTGAAACGCATGAGGGGAGTCCTACTTTCCCCACCAACCACAGCCCACGTAGCAACAATAGAAAAAGCAGTTAAGACTTCCGTAAGTGTGTAGGTCTCCAATTTTTTTATCTTTTTTTTTCTGCAAAGTTAACATCATGTATGTGGAACTACTTCTCACTGACAAAAATATTACTTTTTCTGAAACAAGGCTTCTATTTTTTTCCCCTCCATGCAGCAGCACTAAAGCTCTCACAGGGCATTTATGAACATATCTGCTCCTGTTCAAGGGCTTTCACGTGCACCAGTGTATCAACTAGGCATAATCAAAATGCCAACAGAGACTTGCAGAGAGTACCCTTTCCATTAACCTTTTAAACGTGACAGACACATTGTGCAAATTGAAATCCATCACTAAATTGCCACAGGATTGTTTCTAACTGAGACAAAAGTCTCTTCTCTGCTCTTTGGCTCCACTTACTTTTGACAATGTGCCCTTTAAGATCCCCTCTGGAAACCAGCTATATTTACAACTACCTTCACCTTATTAATTCCTCTAATTTTCTGTAGTTTACACCAAATCTAGTCCTGCTATTTTTTTTAGCACACACTCAGGTCATCTCCAATCTCATATATGACTTAAGGAGCTTTTCTCCATGGCCCTTCCCTCTTCACTCCTGCTAACAGGGGAGATGGCTTTGAAGGAGTGGGTTCCTCATGATGTCAACTTTTGGTACACCGGCATGATGCAAACATCATCGTGGATAGGTTGGCAAGAAATTTTTCTATTTTCTACACCATTTCTAATCTGAACAAGTACAAGGAAGAGAGAATGGTTTGTCTCAGATAATCTTTTATCTCTGAAAAAAAAATTTCATTGGGTTTACATGGTTCAATTGAATAGCATAATTTTACTGATTGACAGGGAAGGCAACCTCAAAGATGAGTTTTTAACTGCTATCTTAGATGGTCAAGACAATAACGCTGCAGAATCTAACTCAGTAATTGAATTAGAAAGGATACAGAATAGATTGATGTTTGATAAGGACCAAAATAACATGGTTTGGAGCCTGTCATCATTGTTTTTTGGCTAGCTAAGAGCTAGAGGGGGAAAAAAAAGTGTCTACGTAAGCTCGCAGAGGACCTCTGAAGATTTGCACATGACTGAGAACTTCTTGCTTGACCTGAGCTTGTAGTTAGGGATGTATTGATGGGAGTCAAAGACTTTCAAATGTCTGTGGAAGAGGCTGAAGAAACTGAGACTTGCAATTGCATGTCAGTCCTGAAGTACACATAGATGGAGGGCTTTGGGAAATGCATGACATTCCTGAGGGGCACTACTCAGATCAGAAAAGAAATTGGGAATGGCAGAAAGGATCAGCAGGATAAACACAGGCTCTCCGAAAATAGAAGACGCTACGGAAATCCTGACCACACCAGAACTTGTAAGAACAAACCATAACTGAGCCACTAAAATGAGTCACAGCTCTACTTCCATGCACAATAGCACCTTTGCTGCGGCGGGGCATGGAGTCCTTTTTTCCCATGCTGAATCTTCCCGATGAGCTCTGGCAGAACAGAATGACCTAGAGGACAAGGGAAAAGCTGCTTGTGTAGTAGGAAAAGGCCTCTGACAAGCTGAAGAACTGCTTTCCAGTTGATACAATGCACTACTGAGTTTCTACAAAGGATGGCTGGGTCTTGTATACCAGCCAGATGGCTGGATGTTTCCAGGGGTGACCCAAATACATGGTGAAGCCTTTCAATAAGGATTGGTTGTTATAAGCAGCCCTTGTGACAAGTTCACAATCCTCGCCCAAGTAAATGTGACTTTTTTTTTCAGAAGAAAGACAATTTTACCATGAGGACATGACCTGGGATGGGCAGAACAGCTAATGCCCCCCATGCAATCTCCCTTTCCTCAAATGAAGTTGTGCCAGAAGAACTGGCTACACAAAACCAGTGGTGAGGTCTTGACTCTCTTGTGGAATAACTACTGTTTCCAAACCACCATCAGATAAACAGGGCAAAAATACCTCACAGCCTTTCTGGAGTACGCAGTAACTGAATCCTTTCAGGGCTGAAAAGAAGCCTGAAGTTCTGCTTCTGAATTTCTTCCCTTTCACATTAAGAACCAGGGCTAATGCTTTGTGGTTTGGAGGGAATGGAAAGCCTGAGGGTGGTGATAGCTTGTGACAACAGCAGCTTCAGTTCTTCAGAAAAAAATAACAATAAAAATTCTCTACCCAAAAGGAAGTGTTCCATTGTTATACTTCGAAATGGGCAGTGATTAACTCTCTGAAGCTTGTTTGCTGTTTTTTTGAATAAGAGAAGGCTGGTTTTGGGATGGTTATGTGTAAAATCCTTTAACACAGATGTTATCTGTATAGCTGCTTAGCTGAACATCATCAGTTGTATTTGTTATGCTATTTTATTTGGGATGTGTTGTTCAGAGTGTTATTATTTTAATCTCTATCAGGATATTGAGCCGTACTGTGGTACAGTGAGTTGACTAATTCCTGTTGAAACTGGTGGGTGGGTACTGCTACTTCTGAGGTTGGCAAAGATACGAAACAGTTAATAATTAACGGTGAATTATCTATAGAATCCGAACGCTGTTATCGTAACACTGTTGTGGTTAACACTCACATCACAAGCTGTCACCGTTAACAGAAAATACACATTCAGAAGCAAGATGAAGGACTACACTGAATTTTGTTTTCCTAAGGAGTATGTGCAAGAAATTGAATAAGGAACACCCAAAGAGAGATGAAAAGCAAGTTGTCAAGGGAAGGTCAAGAAACATGGTCCTTAGAAAAGCCTTGTGATAACGGTGGGGCAGGTGAGGGACACTTTCCCATTTGAAACCTCCCCCATTTAGGGAGAAGGTTTACATAAATATAATTCAATTGAAGTTGACGGGCAAACCACATATGGATTCACTATAACTGCAAGCAAGTTAATCTCTCTATGATGGATAAATAATCCCAGTTACCAGTGACACGAAGCATAGATTCATGTGATATTGAGTTGCACTACACAATCCCTATGTATAAATAACCAAAACCATCACACTCCTAGTGTGGACAAGTCAACATTACCCATTAGATTAATGGGTGAGGTATCAAGAAACAAATATGGAGAGAGAAACTCCAGTTCTTTTCATAACCTCACTATTCACAAGAGTGCGTGTCCTGCAATGACGGGCACTGCCTCCCAGCATCCGGGGTGTACATTCAAAAAGACTCAACCTCAGCAAATGGTCCCAGCTGAATGAAATATTTAAGATCAACTTTAAACGTGTTCCTTAAGCGTTTTACTAAGTGTGGATAGACTTAACATGGCGCTAAGGCATTTTTCTAAATCCAGCTGAAGTGTCTGGCTCTTTTCTGTCTATGTGTCAACTTGATCCCAGGGGCTCTGTTTATTTCAGCTTTCTCTGAATGCCATGGGGAAGGGGGCTCCTCATCTGTAAACAGTTTCCAAGAGAGAGCAATTCAAAAATTGGATCTCACACTATAACACTTACTCTTTTTCGTACTGTGGCAGAATTAATTTATTGGATGTGAAAAACTGAACTGCCACCCCAGTTAGCATTTTCGATCTCTGATCCTGTTCCACGTTCATGGATTAGCCCCGTGCAGAAAGCGAAATTCTTGTTTCAAGGAAGGCCTGAAGATTTCTGAAATCTGTTTGGAGATAGAAACGGAAGTCCACCATCCCAAAATTCTCAGAAAAAGATTTGACTGAAGGTGTTTCGTTTTGAGTTTATCAGAAATGTTTCAATGAAGTTGGTTTTTTAATTTATTTTTAACATTGTAAAATCACATCTTACAAAGCAACAATATTGAATAAAGTAAAAAGAAAAATAACTATTTTAACATTTTTTTCTTGCACTCTTCAAATACTTTTTTTTTTACTTACCTGAACTACACCCTGAGATTATAATTTTTTCCTCAATAATACCTAATCAAGTGTGATAGACTAATCAGATTTGGGTAGAAACACTTATTAGCCAGCTCTGTTTCTGTGAATAATCACAGAAACTTAGGACAGGATTAAAAATAAGGGTATTAAAGGCCTTAAAATCTGTAACAATAGAATAAATGCCAGAACAGTCTTCCATTTAATCTAATAATATCAAATCTACCACGTTTGTATTTTAAGTCAGACAGCAGGAGCTATTTTAAAGAACTTCTTTTTAGCAACTCTGTTCCTACGTAGCAGGTTACCCTTTATTTTGTAGGCATCGCTCAGTTGTCATAAGTGACAGAGATGCTCATATGCAATGAGATCACCGGGATGGCAATTTTCCAAGCGTTGTTCTCACCAGGTGAGGGCAGTCATATTCCTTAATGAAAAGCAAGCAGCTGTCACCTTGGGAGAAAAACCAGATTGGCCGCCCACACATATAGCCGGAGGGATCCTGCCTGGCCTGAGCTTTGTGTATAGCTGATGAAAAGAAAAATCGGAAACAAGGAAAGGGAAGAGAATATTTCATGAGCGTAATTTATTTGTGGTTTTTGTCTTGCATAGCCTGTCCTATTTGAACATCAATTGCTATCATTTTGGCGGAAGCGGGGGCACTGGGATAATATCCATATTTATGTGCAAAACAGACATGAAAATGCAGTCATCTTTGTCCCGATGCAGTGAAAGACTGTAACATCTGCATATCAATAGCCACAAATTTGATGCAGTTCTCAGCAGTGTCATTTCAGAGA
>VYZM01022260.1:1144698-1172672 GCA_013398915.1 Dromas ardeola | reverse complement strand
GGGTGGGGGCTAGTTCTCAAGTTTTTTTCCTGTGGCACTGGCTTCCTTTTTTCCTATTTGCAATTAAAGGGCCAAATTAGGCAGAGCAGATGAGGATGGTGTGGAGCACACCCACCTGGGCCAGAAAACCTCGCTGTTCTCTGAATGAGGGAGTAGAAACTCACCTTTGCCTCTGATGGAGGAGAGAATGACTTGTCGTGGTACCTCCATGGGAATGTAAAGGCAGCTGCTGCAGTCTGATAGTGAGCTTAGCTTCTCTGGAGACAACACCGAGCCCTTCTGGATCCCTGGGGAATGGGAGGAGTGAGGTCAATGAGTGCAATAGCTGCTTGCTGCAACCTGGGTGTGCTGGTCCATGAGATCTCCTCCAGCTCTACAACCCCTGCGGTTGCTTGGGCTCTTGGAGAAAATGGACAGCTGTTGAATATCCCTGTCCTCACCTTCATCAGAGTGAAGGTGGCATTAATTTTGAAAGAAACCCAGTATTGAAGAGTTACACATTTTGCACTTTTCTAAACACCAGCTATTAGTAACCACCGGAGACAGGGCATGGAGGAGGGCCAGATGGTCAATGGTAGCTCGCTCTTCCTTCAGGTTTCTTCAGCAAAAGGAAAGTGAACCAGGAAACTGAGATGAGGCTGACAAAGGTAGTGTGGCCTTGCATGGTATAATAAAACATCTGCTTCCAGGACTGCTAGTAAAATGCCTACTATGAAAGCACAGGAAAGAAAACAAGTACCACAGGTGCTGCAATGCTCAAAAGCATTAAAAATATTTTTTATTGAGTGGGAAACAGGTCAACAGAACTGACAGGTTTTGTCATCAATCTTACACTTCCCTTGTAGGAATACTTTTAAAAGTCTAGTGAGCCAAAAATTAAGCTTCTACAGAAATATCAGGCCCATTTACTCAGGCAGATGTTCAAAGGATTTTATCCTCCTAAGTCTTCTTAATATTTCCTTCAGTCCTCAAATTACAGGAAATTATCTGATACAAGCCGAGTGCATGCATGAGAATGAGAGAAATTCATCCTGCAATAGGGAGGAGGTTACTGTTAGTAGTTTATAATAGAATTAATAACTATTTATCATTGCAAGTAACTATGTTTCACCTAATAAGATAAATGTAAAATTCAATACACCTTCCACAGAATAATGATTACTCATGTTGATGAAACAAACAACAAAACAGTTGGAAAAGGGAATTCCAGCCAAGTCAACAACATAATCCTTTCACATCTTTGCGTTTCAGTCTAAAATAAAGAACTACATAAATCCCCTTTGAAAGCTGAACCAAACAAATGGCACATGAGCCACTTTTAAATGGGGGGGGGGAAGTTAAGGGGAGCTGTTTTGAGTCAGTTGGCTTGCACAGCTCTTTGTTTCTCAGTGGGATAACTGAAAAGGCATCTCCTTTGCCTGTGTACGTGTCTGTATTCCTCAGGATATTTCATAGTATAGTCACGTATGATTCTTGTTTGTATGGGTTTGGTTTTTTAAAGTCTTGTAATAAGGAGATTTCTGTGAAATAGCCACCGGCATGATGCACCTATATCAAGGGTAAGCAAACGTTATCCTGAGTATATTTCATTGCCAACTCCTTTAAATAGGATTGTGTGATGGCATTTTAACTGTTCAGGTAAATCAGACACTTTTTTTTTAACTTCCCTTTTATTTGACAGGAAGCACATAACAGAATTATAACTTGATTTTCAGAGTTGTGCATTGCATGGCAGCTGCACATTACAAATCTTATTGAGCGGTAGCATCTAAAAATATTTACATTTAAGAGACAATTTTTCTTATTCTTATAAAGAATGCATTCTCTTTTGCTTGATTTTAATACTGAATAGGGGAATTCTGGTGAAACTTTTGCTATATTTGAGCCTTAAAAAAATAAGATCCATGAATTTAACTATTGTGATCCCATTCCCACATGCTCTAAATTGTTTTGGAAGCTGTTACAGGTTTCATTTTTATCTTCTAAAATGTTTGCCACATCTCTAAGAGCACAGAGGGAACCTGCCCCTTTGTGTTTGTTTCAAAGCAGATTAGAGCAGCAAACAGGCAGATACACATCCCTTGTTATCTTGCACAAAGACTCCTTGCTTTCTCATGTTGATCTAGAGGTAAAATGTCTTTGACTGAAATACTCATCTTCCCTTTCCGTATAAGACAATATCGTATGGTCTGTGTTCTAACAGGTAGGTGTGATCACAAGAATAGCCAAAGATCTTTTCTGAAGACCAGAGCCTGAGCTCCAGCTGCCAGAAATGAGACATCTCAGGGAGGAACCTGAGGGAGATGTGACCTGCTATTTGTACTTTTTCTTCTCCTGGTGACACAACACACCATCTGCAGCCTTACAATCACCTTTACAGCAAACAAATGCTACAAAAAGAGGACTCAGTTTACGTGAGGAATAAGCAGTGTGAACAAACCTTTTCTGAGCAATAAAACTCCGGGTACCTTGCAAGTCTCCCTAGTGATAAAGAATAAGGAAGCAACTTCAGTTTTTGCAGTACAGTTTTTAGCGGAAAGGCTTTATAGACTTTTCCATGAGATGTTGGAAGGTCTCTAATAAGCACTGTTGAACTTCTTTTTGAAATAATTTGTACACACTAGAAACAGTGCTATTGTAGCAGACGTCTTGAAAGATCGTCCTCTATAGAAGAGTGGAGGGTATGAGTAACCTTATATTTTCCTGCGGAGGCTGTCTCAATTGCTACAATTTCAATTGCTACGATTTCAATTGCAATTGCACATCAGGAGGTACTGTGACTCAGAGCCATTCCTTACTGCCCGGCTCCTACTTCCCTTTCTTGCACCTGAAGTGTTAGCAGTAAGTCAGGACAGTTTGGGTGCTAGCTTCATTATACTGACTTGGAAGGAAGAAAGACAAAGGGATATAAGAGCTAACTTGCTGCTGTTAGAGGTCTGAAATCCATCAATGCTTTGCTTTGCATCTCCAGGAAGTAAAAGGAGATGCACAAATCCTGCTGCAAACAGAACTAAGGAGTGGGAAGCCTGAAGGAGAAGACTTATTCGCTATTGCTACTTTGCATTAGTATACTTCGCGATATGACCAAGCCCTTTAGTCTTCATTATGTCTTCCGAGTAGTGGATGTGAGCAGAACCTCAGTAACTCCAGACAGCACAGTCCCCTTCCCTCCGGTTGAGAAAACTGTTTTTCCATGTTCTTACTCTGCGCTTCAGGGAGATTCTGCAATTTCACTGCCTGGAGCCAAAGTCCTACCGCACGGCTGAGAAGCTTGCAGCACCTTGTTACTCATTCCAGAGAAACAGGCTGGATTTGCTGATGGTTTCATCATGTCATGGTAAATATTTCATTACTGCTTTTCCTGTCCCTTTCTGCCTGATCACCTTCAGGCCTCATTTGGCTAGACCGAGGTCCTAGTTTTTGCAGTGCCAGCTGCAATATAACCTCATTGCTACATGGGTTGTAACGAAATGCATCTCTTTTTGCCCAACACAGCCCGGTACCCCCATAGAAAACAAATTAGACCCCCACCTTCTGTCAGCTCCTGCAGCATTAACCTTCTCTCTCCCTCTCTTACTGGATTTTCTTCAGATGTTCTCAGGTATCTAAAATTCAATTAAATGGCCAGGGAAATACAAAGACCTGTTGAAGAGGGGTAGGAGCTGTGGTTTCCAAGCAGCACTGGAAGGCATTTGTCAATCTTTACCAGAGCACAACTATACCTTTTTTACTGCAAGTTCACACTTCAGTTGCCTCTACATTTAAGTCACAGCAAGTGATTATATCCATCATCAAACTAGTTGCTGAGTACACATAAGTGCGATACTTGCTACTTGGAGTCAATCAGGTGTACAGGGGAGTCCTACTCAGCGGCTGGAAGAAGTAAGTATCATCTGGCATTTTCTCTCAGTAAGATCTGAGCAACTCATCCACCAGTTGTTTATATAATCCCTGCGCTTTCTATCTTTATCTCTATACTTAGCCATTACATCTCCAAATTATGGCTTCACTGCAGTAATGCATTTCACAATTACAGAAAGAATTCCAGCCTTGATGCTAAAAAGCAGAAAACCTCTCTGACCAGACCTGCACACAGAGCAACAGATTTCTGGAAACAGCATTTTCCTCATCCAGAGAGCTTTGTCATCCATCCAAAACCAAGGAACCGGGATATGCACTGTAACAGGGACATAAATGCTTTTCAGTCATTTCCCATTTCTTCTGCCCTGATGCCATCTCACTCATCACTGGAGAGCAGCATGGGAGAAAAGAGTATATAACACACAGCTAAACTTCCTTCCTTTCTGTTTTGACCATAAAGCTTGAAATTCAGATGAGTGCAGGAGAGCGGCTCCCAAAGAGCTGTTTCAACGCAAAGCTACGGAGAAGTGACATGGACGTTGTGTGTTCACGCCTGGGGACAGACACCAGGCTGGAAAGCAGAAACTGTGGATCCTCCCCAAGGACAGACTTTTCAGTGACCTTTCGAAAACAACATGCTGCTTTTCAGAAATGTTCTTATATCCACATTTTGTTCTCTTCAGTACTTCTGGACTGAAAACACAGTGGCCAAGCAGAGGGAAGCTGCAGAGCAGCAGACTGCTCTTTAAAATCCCCACAGGGCTGCTGTTTGTCTACAAACCAGCCTGCAAGGAAGATCCCTGCACATTATTGAGTGTTTAAGGTGGGTTTTTTTAAGAACACACCCATATTGGTAATAACAAGATGTAATCCCCTGTATAGTTTCCCATCAAGAGTTTGATTCTGTCAGAAATCTCCCGGCTTGCAAAAGTCCTCAATAACAACTTTGATGAAAGCCGGCAGTTCTGACAGCCAGTCTGTCTCCCTCAGTTCTCCCACATACCTGTATACATCTATATATACACACAGAGCAGGAGGGAGAGAAAATAAAATATTGCCTAGAATTGCTTGTCCACATCCCTTTGCCACTGGAAAAATAGCTTTTTCCCACACAGTCTTTTACATATTACTTCCTTCTCGTCCAGCTTACAGAGCGATGCTGGAGAAAAATGAAATATTGAAGGGCTAATCCTTTATTTAAAAAGCCACCAGATATAAATGGTTGGCTCTGACAATTTATTACCGATTCTGGGAAGATTGGGAAAATAAATCTTTCATATCTCTTTGCAAGTGACAGATGAAAGGAGTAAAATACTCGTCAGCTCTGGAGAGCTGCAACTTTTCACTTTCTGAAAGAAAATTTAAAAAAAAAAAATCAGAAATTCAGGTATTTTCTCACTTAAAGATCACTGCTGATACTTTTCCAGAAGAACTTTTAGCTATTCTTTCTGTGTAACACTCACAACAGAGCATTAGGATCTTAGATTATCTGTTAAGTGAAAAGGTCAGCTTAATTACAGGTTTGTAGTCTCAGGTCAAGAGACAGTCTTCTGAAGGCACATAACACCTCATTTTTTTGTCTGCTTGCCCAAGTTCTTAAAAAATTTTTTGGGCCTTGAACTACTCCTTAGCTTGCTTTCCAGAACGGCTGGCTAAGTGGTGGCACCTTTTCTACATATATTACTACTACTTTATCAGATATTTTCCTTCATTGCAGCCACTCTTCCCCTCTCTCCCCTCTCCTTTTTCTCAAACAAAACTACTAGTCATGCTTAGAGAAACAAATAATAAAATACTGTACTTGGCATTTGGAGGGCAATGTTCTGGTTGAAGTCCGGAAAAGGCATAAAAGACCCCCAAAGGAGTAAATTACACTCCTGAAAGACAGCATGATGAACTGCTTCTGCTGTATCCAAGACCAGACCTGTAGCCATACTCTTCACATTAGAATCAGGCTAAAAGAAATAATTACCTGGTAGGGGGTATTTGGAGGAATTACTGCCGAGTGCCTGCTCTGTAAAGCTGTTCCGCACTTCCTCGCTGCAGATGGGCATCTGAAGAATGGTTGAGAAAAGCCATAATTTCAGTGTCAATCAATTGCCCTGCTTGCATGGCTCTGAGTGGCTCAGCATGCAACGGGCAAGGCAGAAGGTCCCCCCACAACAGCTACACTGCAGGTCTGAATACAAATAATAAGTTGCTTCTCATATGGTCTCCTTCATTGTAATTTCTAAGGAGTACCTGATATAGGACTTTATATTTTGTCAGAGACAAGTAATTAACTGTGACACCATGAATGGCATTTTTCAAAAATTATTTGGACATCACATTCATGGTTAAGATCATGTGGCCACTTCCATTTTCTCTGCCTACCTGCCTAAACCCATAAAAGACAATGGTTTCTTAAATGCTATTATCCCTCCAGCAATGGGTTTTAATTTTAAGATGACTGTTGTCTTTTATGCCATCGGGATGCATCAGTTTGAACACAAGCAACTGTCATGATCCTGCCTTGTGGCTTATGGTTCCTCTTTACAGTAAAGAGAAATAACATCCTTGTTCTATTTTTAAACGGCTTCCTTGTTCTGAGCCTCTTCCAGTGTTCAACTGCACATTCAAACCTGCTCAGATCTCAATATCTTTCTTTGGCAATCATACTGATTTTCACAGACAGGCAAGAACGTGTGTATGAGTCCACAGATACCACTTTTCTGCACCTGCTCTCCTTGTGTTATGCCAGGAATAAAGCGATATGTATTTGAGTGGTGAGAAAAAAACACAGTTCTGTTACGGAGAGCCTATACGCTGGGTCCTGCATCCTTGAGAAGGGGAACCTTGAGCAGATTGGCATAATGATGCCGGTGAAGTCCCACAGGAGTTTGTTAGCCTATTCCTCAAACCCCATGGGCTTTATAAGAAACGGGGTAGGCTTTTGGACTTCTATATGAGTACTAAGCTAATTTCAAGGCCAGGGAGACTAGCCAGCCTTCACAGGTAGACTATTCTCAGCAATGCTCTTTTCACCATCCTCTCAGCAGCCTGAAAACCTCACTGGTAAGTTATATTTCAGGTAGAACTCAATAGGTGTTTGTGAAAGTAACTGAGCAATAAGGTGCCCTGGTCCTCAGTAAAGACGATGCAAAAGAGAACTAGATCTCCTCTTGCAAAAACCCCCTTCATTCCCCGAAGCCAGAGAAGGCTTTTCCCTCAGTGCTAGAGACATGTTTATGAAGCTTGAAGATGGAAGCTATTGTCCTTCACGTGGAGATGGTTACATTAGGCAGACTGACCTGTACTGGATGAGTTATACCTCAGATAGTCCCTAGATGTCCTACTAAACAAAGCTGTCATCTAATTAAACTACATCCCTGTATCCAGGACAACGCACAGCTGTTAGGATGGCCCCTGGAAAGCTGGCAGGTGCTGCAGCATGAGGACTCCACGGTTGCTCTGGAATCCTCCTTTCCTCTCACACTTCTAAAAGTTGTGAGAGTCTGACATGGAGCTTTGCAGAAGACGCCTACTTAATTAAATGGAAGTTGTTCCTGTAGAGCAACGAGAGATTATTTAATTCTTTCTAGTTATAGCTGAAAGGAGGTACAACAGCGAAGAGAAAATATAGGACATCAAAAAGTTTTTAGATCATGAGTATTTGTGCACTCAACATAGGAAACAGTAAAAAAAACCATGGTTCTAGTCAAGGTACACCTAAATTGAATTCTCACTGTAACTGAACTAAGGTGAAGTGTGTTGGATTGATAATCCTGAAGTAAGAAGATGAAAGCTAGCAGCATCATCTTTGTACACATATATGCATTACAATTCCAGCAAAGATTTCTTGCTGTTCTGATCAGGCCCAAAAAATTAGTTACCTTAACAAGATTTACAGTGTTGCTGCTCTGAGTCCACCACAAATTGCTTTGCCCGGTCTGATAGATGCTTCTTTCAGTTCTCAGCATCAGTATCTGGAGTCACTTTATTCACCACTGAATAATACTAGCAGGTTTTTAATTCGAAAATTCATTTCCAGTCAGCACTTGCTTGGATTTTTGTGTGGCTTACCAACAGTCAAACCCAGGGTCTCAAACTGTGATAGAAAAATTAATAGAGAAAGCGTCATGAAAGCTGCCAAAAGAAAATTCAGTCTCAGGTGAGTATTGGCAGAAATATAGCCTTTGTCATTATAAAGAGGTACTCTGAAAGCTGGTTTTGCCATAAAAGTTTTCCAATGTAACAAAAATAAAACTCACAGGAAAGGCCCTTTAATTCATCCAGCCAGTGATATGTGACATGTTACACGGATACCAATCAAAGGCAAAAACCCGAAAAAATTTCCAAATACATTTTAAAGTCCTGATTTTAGTCAAAACCAAGAGAAGAGTCAGATAATCCAGGTGGAAAGGCTGCTCTGAATTACTGAAATTATGTGGAAGGAATTCATGCTCTCTGGAGATAAGCAAAGGTATCATTCATTAATTTTTACAAATATTAATTTTATAGAGGCCTATTTGTTTCTTGGTTGTTAAAATAAACAGAAATAGGTTTATTGGAAAGCACTTACTAAAAATATGAAAAGGATGCAAAAAGATCTTTGCTTTTCTGCGCAAGTCTGGGTGTATTATGTGTAGCTTGTGCCATCAACCTGCTCAGAGTAGATAGCAGAGGTTAAATTTCTGGAAGACATTGGCAGCCTCCCCTCACTGACATTATCAGTGGCAGTAAAGCAATGGAAAGACAACTGAAAAGAGAGTTCAAGTATACGTGACGCCTTATAGACCTGGGATATTCATGATGTTTTCTTCTTCAACACCATGTGCCATACCAAATCAAATGTTTATTTTGAGGAAATTGGTTTGCATTGCTTCCTCTTTAGCCCTGTTTGCAGAGATGAACCTGTGGCTCATCTGTTTTGAAGGGGGAGTGCCAAAATTTAAATTTTGAGTTCATCTCCACTTGTAAGTGATTCGTGAGTTTCTTCCTTTTGGCTTTAGTTTCTTGAGAACTAGAGTGTAACAAACTTCAATGCCGGCACACCAGGGATAAAAATCTCAATATGAGCTTGCAACAGCAGCAGGAAACTAGCATAAGTATGCAAGCACTTTTCTGTTCAATCCTGTGCATTTATGGCTAAGATATGAAGAAGAGAAAAAACACAAAATAAAGGTGGGGAGGGAGGAAAAGGAGAGGATGATACCCCTAGGCTGTATTAAAAATCCCATGAATTGTTTTGAGTTACCGATAACCCTGATCTATAGAAACTTGAGTGTACATAAATCACTATTGAATCAAATCTGATAACAGGGTAAGTTTGTCCTTAAGCCCATGTTTATGTATCCGGAAAGAAATGAAAACATATTAGCAAGGACTTTGGCTATGGAAGCAGGTGCACACTGCCACCAAACAGTACGATATTATTCAAGTCTGTAGGGTAGTCTATCATTTCTTAACTCAAGAATAATTTCACTTCACAAGATAACTCCTGATGAATTAATCACCGGACTGATGTTGAAAGATGCATTGGAACCAATGTTAATAACTCATTGATGTTGACTGAAGTCAGTAGGATAATTTCAAAATTGTTGAACACAAAAGCACGGTTCATCAAGAAGGGTGATTTTGCCAAGGCTCAAGAAAGTTAATAAAAATTAGTGGGAGGAATATTAAAAGAAACTGGGATTTCTTAATGAAAAAAAAATTATTAGAGACTGTTAAAAAGCTACAACTTAGTGGGTGAATGAAGGCAGCAATTACCATTGATGGAAAATGACAGAAACGGAAACAGGAGAAATAGATGTCAATGTAAATTAGAATTTATAAAATATAGAGAAATGATGAGAAAATCTAAGGACATAAGGGAAAAATCAACATCTGCCAAGAAAAATAATGTTATGAATATTTATGGAACACAGCTTCCAAATTTTTATATATGTGTATAAGCTACATGATTTGGTAGCAATAAAACACACCCATTACTCGATAGACATGATAAAATTTGAAGTGATACCAAAAAAGCAATATTATTTGAAAATATTTATAATCTACACTTGGGAAAAAGCAGATTACATACATATCTGGAGAGAACACTTTGTAGTACACTAGCAGATTAAGGGGTTGTTAAATATCCTACATCAGTGCTTAACTCTTTTTTTAAAGCAAGTAGTTCTGGAGAAATTGCACCCAACAATCTCACAGATTCTCCATGCCAAGTCCTGGGCACTAACTTCCCATCTTAGGAAAAAAACTGTGGAATAAGTAGGAAATGCAACAGACAAGAAGAATCTTAATACTTTTGAGTACTTCACAAAGATAAGCAAGATGACCTGTGTAACTATAGGCTAGTGACTCTAATGTCAATCATGGCCAAAATAATGAAAAATTAATTTAGCTGATAAAGGACAGGAATATAATTAGTGCCGATCAACACTTTTTAATAGAAGGTAGTATTTGTAGAACAAGTCTGATTCTGCTTTTTAGGAGAAAATTTTGATGTACGTAAGCAACTCAAAAATACGCCTGACTTGTGAAGCTGCTTTTCTACGTTACTGGATTCTCTTGTCAAAAGAAAAAAAAATAAAGCTCGCCACAGTATTGCTAAAGTGAGCAAAGACCATGGAAGTAGCAAACCTCAAAAAGTAGCTCTCAAAGAAGAATGAAATGCAAAATCATGCCTGAAAAATTTGGTGGCCTTCTATTATGGGGTTACAGCACCGGTGGATCAGGAAAGAGCAACTGACATCAGCTACCTGGACTTGTGCAAAGCATTTGACACTGCCCCACACCACATCCCGGTCTCTGAATTGGAGACATATGGATTTGACGAATGGACCACTCAGTGGATAAGGAATTGGCTGGATGGCCACACTCAAAGAGTTTTGGTCAACATCTGGATATCCAAGTGGAGACCAGTGACAAGTGGCATTCCTCAGGGGTTGGTATTGGAACCAGCATTGTTTAACATTTTTGTTGGTGATATGGACAGTGGGATTGAATGTATCCTCAGCAAGTTTGCCGATAACACCCAGCTGTGTGGGGCAGTCGACACACTGGAGGGAAGGCATGCCATCCTGGACCTGGACAGGCTTGAGAGGTGGTCCTGTATGAACCTCATGAGGTTCAACAAAGCCAAGTGCACCTGGGTCAGGGCAATCCCAAGCAAAAATACAGGCTGGGCAGAGAACAGATTGGGAGCAGCCCGGCTGAGAAGTACTTGGCGGCGTTTGTTGAGGAAAAGCTCAACATGAGCCAGCAATATGCGCTCGCAACCCAGAGAGCCAAAAGCATCCTGGGCTGCATCAAAAGAAGCATGGCCAGCAGGTCGAGGGAGGTGATTCTGCTCCTCTACTCCGCTCTGGTGAGACCCCACCTGGAGTACTGCATCCAGCTCTAGGGACCCCAACATAAGAAGGACATGAACCTGTTGTAGCGAATCCAGAGGACGGCCATGAAGATGATCAGAGGGCTGGAGCACCTCTGCTATGAAGACAGGCTGAGAGAGTTGGGGCTGTTCAGCCTGGAGAAGAGAAGGCTCCAGGGAGACCTTATTGCGGCCTTCCAGTACCTGAAGGGGGCCTACAGGAAAGATGGGGAGGGACTCTTTATCAGAGAGTGTAGCGATAGGACGAGGGGTAACGGTTTTAAACCGAAAGAGTGTAGATTTAGGTTAGATATTGGACAGAAATTCTTTACTGTGAGGGTAGTGAGACACTGGCACAGGTTGCCCAGGGAAGCTGTGGATGCCCCCTCTCTGGAGGTGTTCAAGGCCAGGCTGGATGGGGCTTTGAGCAACCTGGTCTAGTGGAAGGTGTCCCTGCCCATGGCAGGGGTTTGGAACAAGATGATCTTTAAGATCCCTTCCAACCCAAACCATTCTGTGATTCTATGAAATATCTCTAATGGGGTTCATCCCTGTACATGTTCCCCCAATAGTTTCTGAGCTTAGCAAACCTACATAAAAGAAATGTTTGTAAAATACAAATAATGGCAAGTAGAGAGCACTATGGGTGACCTTAACTACATTTAAGTTCTATCCATTAAAACAAAACAAAAAAATATTTCCTCCAAATGAATAGTTTCCTGCCAAAGAAGCAAAGGCAGGTCTTGTCTGCAGAAGGCAACCTGGGAGCTGAACGCTGTGGCTGGAATAGGTAACCAGGCACACCGCATGTGGATGACATGGCTGAATATTCCATCTGGAGACACAAAAAAAACAGGTTTGCAAGGAAGGAGCATATAATTAATTTAGGGAACAAAAGAAGTTGTTTTTCATTTCAATTTGCAGAAGTGGGGTAATGCAACTGTTTTGGTGTTTTAGTGGGCAATCACAAAACTCATAGGAGCACCGCAAAAGTTCTCCGGTACTAGAGGTCACAGTTACTCCCAAGCCATGCTGGGGTAAAAAGTACTGGGGAGTTTGAGGTATTTCAGGAAAAAGGATGTGACTTCTCCCTCCGTGGAGAGCTGGCAAGACATGCTTAGCCCTGATATGGTGTTCATGCTTGTTTACAAGACCCACAAAAAAAGGATTTAAACTAGAAAAAGACTATATCATAGGAAGATACAAAAGACATAGAAAGATAACTTGATTACAGAGTATGAAGTTCTCCACCAGGGAGAAAATGTCATGTATTAAAAGGCTATTCCATCTGCCCCCACTCCCTGCCAAAAAAAGGGCAGGGGGGGTGCATAGGGGAGCCAGACAACTTTTGGGTTTGGGTTTTTTTCAGTCAAACAAGGAGTTGTGCTTAGTAAGGGGATAACCGAGTGAAAGGTAATTGCCTGTGTTATAATGGAAAACAGGTGATATGGTCTAATGATCTCTTTGGTCCCTAAACTTGAGGCCCACGAGACTGCTTGCTGTTTTCTATTCCTCCCAGTTACAATCCACCCCAGAGAGGTAAGTCTTCCTCTCACAATTGTTCCTCTCAGTGCTTTTTTTGCAAAATCTTGAAGAATTGCCCAAGGAATATGTTCCTTGTTCTCAGTGTAAAATGGTTTATACTGTGAATGCCACTTCAAAATCAAAAGTCATAGTGAGTCAAATTCATTAAGCTGTTTTGCCTTCTTGTCAGTACGTTAAGCAACAAGCTTTCCTATAAATTAGAAAATAGCCATTGAAATGGACAAAGCTGAGGTTACAAGTTGAAGGATTAGTTGAAGGCAAGAAGGTTAGGCAGAATAAAGGCCCCTTCACCAAAATACTATAAGTATGAATATCCGATCTCACTGGATCCAGGACAAGAAATCCCATTCTGTGCATGAACTGGCAATCTATGCCACCACAGCAGTGAGCATTACTTCTTTCTTCTATATTTTTAATGTTATTATTTGCAAATTGGAGCCTGAAACTACTATGCTGCTCATCTGAAATGCATGTTGCACATTGTCCGGGGCCAACAGCTCGATTTTCAGTAATGGCAGTATATAAATATAAATTGTCCCATTGTGAATAAACACGAAGGGCAGGTATTAGCAAGTGCCTAAGAGCCGCTGAACATAGAGCCAGTAATACATGCAAACATGTGAGAGACACTTTCATTTCTGACGCTTGAATTCAATTATGCACTACTATTTTGACACTAAGACGTCAGTACAAAATATCAATGCTATTATTTGCACTGATGTTACAGAAATATTTCTGACTAATGAATCCTCCTTTATTCAGGCCTTACCTCTCTTACTCCTAGATGGAGGTACACTGCAGATCTAACTTCTCTCTACTTGATTGTTTACCCCTGTTACTAGTCAAAGCACCCCATTATGCATGGTATCAAACTATCTTATGAGTCATCTGCTTGAAAGAAGAGAGGCTTGATAGGCCTCAGCCTACCACAGAATGCTGTAATCATATACCATCTTTGCAAGATTTCTCAGGAGCACACAAATTGCCATCTTTATTAGACACCCGCAGCCATGTTTGGATAAAACAAGAGTCAATGCACACTATCACTTGAACCACAGACCAAACTGAACACAAGCCCTTATACTGATTATAAAAAAACCAACGCATTGTTCCTTCTAAACAAGAATATTTACATATCTGCAGTTCTTCTCTGGGAATAAACATTATTTAAAAACTTGTCCCAAATCAGACAGTGCTGGCAAGCTCCTAAACTAAGCTCGGATAATTTACAAGCATCTCAAATCCAGTGAGACTTGTGATGTCTAAACAAATGGAAACAGATCTCTATACGCTTTGCTGTGAATATTTCATCTAAAAGGATCCCACATGTTTGCAGAGCAAAGCTGTCTTCCTTGTTCCCTTTAACATTATTTCTTAGATAAATCAGGATGTGATGTCATGTTGCAGAAGAAACACAGAACCTGTGCACATGTACCGCACATGTGAACAATGATCAAGAGCTCATGAGAACACACATACCTTGGAATTAATGAGATCTGAAATAGGGAGTATGAGGTCAAGCATCTTACCTAGACGCAGAGTGACCAAAAGAACTCCATCAATATGAACCCATGCTACACACTCTTGAGGCTAAATATTAGGTGCCTAAAAAATGCCACTTGAGCTGGCACGTCTGAACAATTGCTTTACTGATCCCAAACAGGAACAGTCATGGATCCACAGCACTGTCTCAGATGCGGAGCCTATTTCACGACAGAGACCTGATCATGTAGAGCGCTAGAATTTCCACAGGCGAATACCATTGCTCCTGCAGCAAACTGAAGTGTGATTGAAATGTGGCAGATATCTATCTGTCAGGCACCCAAGAAAAGCAATAGCAAGGCTCAGGCAGGCTTTCTGTAGAGTTATTGCATGAACTGGAAAATGAACTGCGCATTAACTTCATTCTTTTGTAGCTCTAATAAGCGTAGTTACACCAGGCCCTCTCTTTCTCACTCTATATTTCAACATACCAGTCTTTTCCATTTGGCTTCACAACCTTTTTCACCCCATTGGAAAATAACTTTTACGCTTATTCTTTCATTACGGAAGGAGACAGCTTCCCGGGCACCACTATGCTCTTTAATGTAAAAGTCACATCCTGGAAACATCAGTCAATATCGGCCTTTTCAAGAGCATCCAAATCCGCTGCTGTCAAACATGTGGGATGCTCACAGTCAGCTCTTCTGTCCTTATCACCCACTCATTCTAGTCCAGTGACCTTTCCAGCACAATAAAAGCTGCCAACATACTGCAGACATGGTAAAAGTATGCAAATGCCAAGTGCTATTAAATGTGCCCATTGTCTGTTGAAAGACAAGTTATTGCTTTCTCTCCGTCACAAGAAATCTCTTAGATCCTTGTGCAAATAAAGACAACTTGAGGTTATATTGATTTACATTCCTTAAATTCAAACAAGCCTTAGGAATATGTTTAAAGGTGGTATGACTTCTTTAGAAGCTTGCAGAAGATATTTGAAGTGAGTACATGCTTTGGAGATCACATGGATATCATAGTCATTTCAAATTATTAAGGCGAGGGTTTCCAAAGGGAACTAGCTGTTCTACTCACTGCAACTTCTGACGACAGCTGGACACCTACTCCTTTTTAGGTCTCAGAAAATCATATAGTCCTAACAAAGAGGAAATCAAAGTCTTTTAATGTGAATTTATAGTTTATTGCCTTCTTACGATCCAGGTGACATGAAAGAATTTTAGAAAGAGAACAATGACAACCTTTCATGCAGCCAAAACTTGATCTCAGCTGTATCAGAGTGCCGGATAGCCTTTTAACAAGAGGAGAGATGGAATTAAACAAGTGATTAATGCCCGCTGGTTTCACAGGCAGTCTGGCACAACATATTTTGCCAGCAGGTCGGTCAAGAAGTAAGATTAGTTTTAGCTCAGGGCTCTCTGTCGATCCTTTTCATGAATTAATTAGGGTAAATGAAAATGCAGAGAAATAGATATTTCTAGTGTAAACTTTCAATAACGTTCTACGAATATTGTCAAATGATTCTGAAGGCAATGTCAGTTTCCTCCTTAGCCACATAAGTTTCCAGAGTTTGAATAATGACAAGCGACAAGAACAAACACAACGATAAATTAAAAAATAAAATAAATATAAAACAATCTCCTACAGAAATCTCTAAGACTACTGCGAGAAGCTGAGCCTTTAATCCTAAGATTAGTGCATAAAATCCAACTTTTAGAGCATCTAAACAGTATATTCCTGTCAATGTCACCCAGCCACAAAAATGAAACAAATCTCGGCTCAACTGCAATGCTATAATAAGTGTGGAAACTGTACTTTCGCTTACACATCAGGCTAACTAATTTACAACTCCCACATTTGGCCGGGTAAGTGTGTAGTCACAACTCAGTGCTGAGACCTATACAGAGCACAGTTTTTGTGATAGTTTAACTCCTGGGATCTCCAACCAGACCTATGCCGGGTGAAGAGAACTGTGCGAAGGACCACAGATGTCAATGCGAAAAAAGTTTTATTTTCTTTATACCTCCTTTACTTTAGAAAGTGTTAATGGAGTCTAAAGGGGAATGTGACTTTTTCTGAGGGAGTCAAAGTCTCCACAAGGAAATGAAGGGTAGAACTCATTATTTAATCTCCTTAACGAGAGGACAGGAGATAGCTTTAGATAAATATTTTCTTGTAAAAATTTATTTACTTCATTGTGTCAATAGAAGAGAGTAGCAATGTTAAATTATAAAACAAATCCACATTTTCTGCTTCTTGCAATCATCATTTGGTATTCATCATATTTTGCATCATACTGGTATTCATTATCCAAGCTGAATGCAATTCCCCCATGGGCAACTAAGCTTAATTTAGGACCCTAGAACATAAACAACGCAAACAAAACAAACAAAGAAAAAAAATTGCACAAAATTGTACAGCTTTGTTTTCTGTGATAGACAGCAGGTAGTTGGGCAGTATGTTTTTAGAGGGATTTTCAAAAGTCATGTGGATTCAGCGGGAAGCAGGACTGAAAACTTGGCTAGAAACTACTAAGTAAAACACTCACTGAGTTTAGTGTAGTCTGGTTTATGTATTCTGAGAAGGACAAGTTGCTTTTCTGCGAAAGGGAAAGGAAGGTACACCAAAGCCTGAACTCTCTAGTGAAGCTACCTCTGCATCAATTAAAAATCAAGCTTTAGATATTCCCTTTTAACCGGTGCTGCATATTTAATTTTTGTTTAACTTTTTTAAAGAGCTATGTAAGAGCAGAAATATTTTCTCATCTTACCTTTTCTGCCACAGCAAGTGATTTCTTTTCTAAGCAATCTTTTCTTCTTTGGGTTTCATAAGGTAACACAGCTGTACGCACAAATCTACAAATAATAATAATGATAACAACAGCAACAATAACAATAATAAACTCAAGCAACCTTCTTTCCTGTTCATTGCATTTCAGAATTAGACCTCGAGAGTTGTAGCTCATGCTAATGAGAATCATAATTGCTCAAATTCTTCCTGATTGTAAAAATAATATCATACTTTAATTATGGCTGTATATTTTAATGAATTAGTCATCTTCTGATTTTGCCCTATAATAACAGATAAGGTAGCAATGTCTTGCCAACACCCAACAGCATCTTAGCTCAGTTAAGCCTAATTGTAGCAAGTTTAGACAAATGTTGTAATAAAATAATCTATGGTGCATTGGGTTTTGTAGTTGAAAATACAAAAATACCTACCTATATTTGTTTCAGAATGCATTTCTTCCCATAAACATTATATATAATCAAACAATTGAGCTATATGAAACTGTTTGTCTAATAAAAAGATTGTAACTGTAAATACTAATCATAACATTCTTAGGAAATACAGAAAGTAATTAATACTAGAATGATATCAGGCTCTTGAAAATCTCTAGAGGACAAAAGGCAGCAGAAGAAACCTTTAATGTTATGCTGGTGCACACAGTGGGTTTTTCTTATTAAAATTTAAATTCATTCTCCTTTTTATAGTAAGCAAGACTGTTTAAACATTGTACTTAGAAAAAAATGTTAAAAATGCTCCTGCCAGAAGGATATTTAGCAATGAAAATGCAAATCTGAAATCTGAAATAAATTGCTAGCCCCCTCACAGAGCTTCACGGCAGTAGCAAGAAAAATCAAGTCTTCAGTATAAGCGGAGCCGATCTTGTGGAGCACATAGCGCATGGAGCACATCAAGATGTGGAGCACATCTTGATCTGATGTGAACCCAAATATCTTCTCATATTAAGAATTTTTGTGAACTTTTCTTTGACAGTTTCTCATACTGCTACTATCTGCTGTAGTCTGGTATTTAGCAGAAGGATTACCAACTGGCTCAGCAGTGTCTTTTCTTTGTCCCCTGAATTCTATTCAAATTTGGCAGACATATAAAGTTAAAAATTGTTACTTCCTAAAGAGCATAAGGCATAAGGACATCATGGAAACAGTTTGCAGATAAATTCCTTCCCAGAAATTTTTACTTGAAAGTACAAAACATTTGAAGTTCTGTGGCCAATTTCATAGCTAAGTATGGAACACATATAATACATACACTTTCATTCACATTTTAAAGTGAATTATCTATGGCAGCATTCAAATTTTTTTGAATTCACTTTTAAAAATATTTTCAGTGATGGGAGTATTTGGCAAAACAGTGAATGTTGCAGAATATTTAATTGGTAGAAAACTTATTTGAAATATTGCATTGGAAAGTTAATTTGAAAGTAACTTTCCTCTCTTCAGGGACAAAATAATTGTATTTTTTGTTCACTGAAAACCACAGTGATGAAGCCTTACAATAATTCTCCACTCTTATTGCTGTCAAAGTGATAAGTTTCTGAACAAGAAGCCAGTAACTGTTGTCTAACTGCAAGACTGGCTAGCAGAGACAAAATATCTTGAAAAAAGGTCACAAATTAGTATCTGAACTGGGAATAGAATTCAGACGAACTGGTCAGATGTTCTCTGACTTCTCTGCTCATGACTTCGTAACAGCTTGCTAATTAGTAGACTAGAAACCAAAAGCAGCATCTATATCAGTTCATGTGGTGAATACTGGATTCCAGTGTGCTCTTCAAACACTGTCGCAAAGAAGGTGCCCTACTCATTGCCTAAATACTCTCTGAAATTGTCCAAACACTTCTGCTTCCTAGCCCAATTCTTGTGACAGTTGAGCTCAATAAAGGATATGAAAAATCAGCCCACTCGGGAATTCTAAACTGGGCTTTAAATAGTGAATTAACAAAATATTATTTAGTACAGATGTGTCTTAAACTGTGATGGAATCCATCAAGAAATTCTACAAGTGTCCTTTATGTTCACAGACTGTTTTGGATACAATAAATGTTCCCTATTTTTTTATTCTTTGAACTAGAAAGGCTTGGACTGCAGAACAGCTGGATCCTAATCAGAGGGCCAGAGGAGAAGCTCCATACCCATGTGTGTAAGTGATGTTTCCATGGATACAACTGACTTGATTTGCAGTTTGCAAATTTACCTTCAGTAAGTGGCAAAACACATTCCACCTTCCCAAAAGATCTGAGTGGCAGGATGTAGACATCACCTGCCCACGGAATGAATGTGAAGCCAAGGACTGGAGTGCAGAACCAGGAAAAAATGCACTTGCATTGTTAATCTGCCGTACTGCTGCAGTGTGTGCTTGGGGAATCTCAATCAGGGTGGGTCATTTTGTTGGTGTAAGAGACATTTAGGCAGGAATAGTCAATCGCACAAATAAAGACCAGGAAAAACTGGGTTGCAAAGGAGCCCTGGAAAAAAGTATCGCATGGATGCTGTGGGCCATCAACCGAACGTGAGTCAACAATGCCATGCGGTTTCAATGAAAAGCAAATGCTGCATTAGGCTCTATTAATAGGAATAGCTCACCAGACATGTGATGCAATCCGCCCATCCAAGCCCTGGCTGGAATACTGACTTCTATTCAGACTCCCACACCGAGATGTCTAGAGCCATTTCAGATGTCCATGGTGGGAAGAACAAGAAGGAATGGGCACGTATTGCTGCAAGGAATATTCAAGTTTATTATTAGGAGAACTTTTCAGCAGTAAGTATAGTGCAGGCATGTAATATGCTGTCAAGGGAAACTCTGAAATCTCCACAACCATGAGCCATCAAGAATAAGGGGGACAGGTCTATCAGGAATGACAGAAGCATAGATCATCATGACCTGGTGCCGGGACAACACCAAAATGGCCTCTTGGGATCCCTCAGCTTTTGATTCTATGTTTCGTTAAAGTAAATTGCACTAAAACACTAGGAATCACTAAATACTATAGGCATTGTGGTTTTTCACCAGACTTACAGGCTATTGCACCACATCAAGTCCCAGAGTAAATTAAAATACACAGTTTAAACAAGGAGATATTCTAAAGGTGGCCCTTTTTCTAAATACTTTTAAAATTCATACTAGAACTACTTCAGTCTTCTTGACATACAGTTGTCAATTTTGGCAAAGCCCTCAGAATTTAGGAAATAGTTCAGGAAATTACTTTTTGACATGAAGGATGTGGAGAGTTGTGTACTAAATGCTTCATTCTGCCCTCACTTCATTCTACACAGTCTATCCAATGTCAGCCAGGAAGTTCATTTGGATATGCAATGGTAAGGATGAGAAGCAAAGCCCAAGGAAGCCCTGATGATGAAGGTTTTAACCATAGAGACAGATTTACCTGTGAAGTTCCTATAACCAGTCAGAGATAAAAAAACTTTACCCAAAATTCAACATTTCCATTTGTTACTAATTTTTTTCGGAGGCGAGGCAGAAATACAACGAGTTACATCACAAGTCATCAGTGGGAACAAGAACATATGATTTTTTTTTTTGTTATAATTAAGAGGAGGACCTCAATCAGAGCATCAGTTATCTGAAATTCTATTTACACTGTAGGAGGCAAAATGTGGACTTCACTTAAATTGAGCCTTATTACAAAACAGGGGCATGTTGCTGGGGCATTACCTGATGGGACTGGGCAGCAACGTGGGGCAGAAGCCAGAGGGAAGCTTAGGGCTCTGCACAGTGCTACAGGTTCTCTCCGTCTTCCCCACTCAGTACATCAAATACGGGGAGCTCAAAAAAAATTTGCAGTAGGCAGTGGAAGCTTACAAGCTCTTCGGCCCATGGCAGAGGAGCAGAAGTCAGGAACTAGCGGCAGGGTTTGTATTCTTTCCATTCTTCCCCAGTAAATCTGCATCCAAGTGGGTTTCATCAGGCTTGCTCACTGTATATCTGGTAAACTTGCATTCACTAAGATGTTAAGTTAGCTCTTTCCACCAAAAAATATTTAAAATCAAAGTAGCTGGTCTAGTGATAACAGCAGCAAATTTCTGACAGTGTTATAAAGAGCTAATTTCCTGAGACAAGGTTTTAGCAGTTGATGTGGTAGGTAATATTTACCAGGTCACTGGAACAAAAGCAATGGTTTCTCCTTATGTTGGCAGGAGCTATTGTACATGTTAAACTGAATGACGAATTTCCTTCTGAAGATTTAGAAATAATTTCTTTACTGTAATTGACATACTGCACTGACAATCTGAATGCCATTATCACAGTAATAACTGAAATTAAAAAGTGGAATAGTGTCATTTGAAGATGAATGCAAAGAACATAGAAAGACTTGCATGTTCACTTACTTGAGCTATTCTTCCCTCTACCTGTTGTTCTCTGGAATATATTTCAGTGGAATATATTCCAAATAGAGCAGTATTTCTTCATTTAAACATTTCCTAATGGATTTAATATCTCTGTTATAGCATTCAAGCAATTAATGGACTCTGCTACAACAGATCTGGCTTGGACAGCAAACCTGAATTATTTAAAGGAAAAAATTCTCACTAACATAGGATGTAAAGACATTCTGAACTGAATCAATAATTGGAAGCGGGAACAGCTGGGAAATGGGCTTTAAAACCACACAAGTGCTCCAAACCAAAATGCTACTGTGGACTCTGAAATTATCAGAAATCATTATATTTCTCTCTACTCAGGGAGGGTGCTCAGGCCATTAGGAATGGGTACCTGAATCAGCAGACTATTGTCCCTCAATTGGAGCCTCTTAGAAGCAGTTCAGGTCACCTAAATATTTAAACATTTGAATATTTAAAGGTGTTTAATGGGAGTTAAGAGCATTTTATTTAAAATTCCACTTTAGTGCTCAGAGCAGACTAAGCTAATTCAGGCACTTGAATGTGCTGCTGGTGACTTAGACAGGCCAACTTCGTGTCTGCCTGCTCTGCACAGGGACAATCCCATCAGTCTCCTGCAGCTCCAGGCCTGGCCATGTGCTTCTGACTCCTCCCTGGGACTTGTCTAATTGCATGCCAACTTGGTTTATGGTGTTTAACCAGCAGAGAACCAACCCTAAAGGTAAAAAGAAAAAAAGGAAAAAGTGATTAACCTTTCTTCTGGTTTATCTTTCTTAACATACTTCTTCTGGGATCAGATAATCACCAATGCCAGCAGAAAGGACAGTATTGAAAATCCCATCCGAAAGAGGTGGGCAAGGGTCAGATCACACTTCTTGCTGTTAGCTAGCTATAAGATGGCGTTAGTTGTACTGTAAAGCTATGCACAAAGGTAGATGAGATGATGCAGTCACTTCCCACAGTGTGCGAAAATGGAAGGGTAGGGGAGCTCAGACGCAGTCACAAGTGCCATCACCAGAGAAGGATGGTTATGAAAACTGTGGCGAGCTTTCTCCCAGTGAAAAGCAATTGTCCCAGTAAAAGGTTTTTATTAATATGGATGGGAAGCAGGAGAGAGGAAAAAGGAGAAGTAAATTTAGAAAGTTTGTTGTCTGCACCTCTGGCCCGCTTTGTGTGTCAGAAGTGATGAGTACAAGATGGTTACAACTGCACTCAAGATCAGAAGTGACAAGGGGAAATAAAAAATTAATTTACAAGTACATTTCACAGTTCATGCACAGTTAGGTGCAACTTATTTTTTAAAATTCCCCTTTCTATTCAGGATTCACTTTACTTGATGTAATATGTGTTGTTTTATACTTACGGGACTTGACTTATGAATAATACAATTAGAGAGTTTGGGCTTTCAGAAAAGGTTCACACTTACTGGAATTCATTCAATTTAAGCAGAGGTACTTCGCGCTTTGCGTACTCTGCAGGGTAACCGTGATGTAGGCATAACTCTGTTGGAATTAGTGTTTGCCTCTCCTTACAGTAAGACTGAATTAGACTGACCTCGTTTAAATTCATGTTAAAGTCTGAGTATAATAGCGCAATAGCATAAGAATCCTAGCCCAGGATTTCTATGGCTCAAGCAAATACAATGCGTAGGCTGGTGTGATAAGCTCTGTTTCTTTCACACCGGTTAACACACACATGGGTTGAACACCAGGCAGCCTCACCCTCTGTGCACTGCTCCTTGAAGACCATCAGGGTTTTCCTATACAATCTAAGCTGAGATGTGTGAATCCACAAAAGGTAATTGCAAAACATGTTTTGAGAGACTCAAAAGTTAATATTACATGCGATTGATACAATGTTCAGTTTTTAAACTTGTGTCAGATGCCTTGCTAGTGTAAATCAGCAGGTCTACCAAAATCAAAGGACGGAAGTGCAAATGTATTTTGCAGATGCTATCACAAATCCATTGTCAGTCCATTGAAAGAATGAAATTATTAAGGTGATCTCCCTTGATTTTATTTAGCCTTTATACCACCAGTGCAAATGTTAGCTCCCCTTTAACATTCACTGTTCACCTCACTCTAGTTTCCTTAGAGCAATACCAGTACCCACCAGTCAGTGATCTGCCATCCTTGATTATAGACTAAAAACCACTGTTAGCTCCAATCCAAGGTATTGGAGCTGACCACACATTCGGTGGGTTACGTGAAAAATTTTTAAATTTGCAATTGATCTGCAGTGAGCTCATTGTCTGATTTATGTTATCAAAGAGGTTTTCTTTGGATCTTATCAGGAGACTAACAGGCTGCGAGTTGCACAAGAAAAAGAAACAAAAGTGATTTTTTTCAGCAATTTTTTTTACAATGCTCTCTGAGTAAAAATAAAGCACAAGGGAATATCTGTCTTTTCTGAGTCAGATTAGAAGTGCCAAGATGCCAGGACTCTTGGTCATTCCTAGATTTTTTTTTAAATTAGTCTTGGCAGAGGTTGAGGCCATGTTTATGAAGGGACAGTAATCTTATAGCCCACTTTCTTTTCCAGCTCTCTTCCCAGCCTATTAGAGGCTCCAGATTCCTAATAGTTAAAAACTTATGTGCCTAATACACATATTCTGGCATTTCAAAACATAAGGGAAAGATTGTCACCATTGCACGTGCAAGTGAAGGACAGATTTCTGCTGTATCAGTCAGGTATCTGAGAGAGTTCATTTTACTGTGGAGTCGAAGGACTCCTGAGTCATTATGGCAAATTATCACCAACATAAACTGCCAATGCAGAAGCCTAAATCTCTCCTTGCAAGGAGAAGGCCACAGCAAACATAACCAATTTGCTAATACATAAGTTTGTATGCTACCAGCTGCAACAATCCCAAAGAAAAGGTAACTTCAAATAAAGCCTAAAAGTACTATGCATGTGAGTGTGGGCGGTTTGGTTTCAAGGCTCTGGAACTGAAGATCAGAACGGTATCAAAGAAATGCTGGAGATCTGCTCACAAAAAAGTCAGGTATGTTAGAGCCATCAATCTCAAGCTGGTCATCAAGGCTAGAGGTCTTTGCCCATGTTAGTCATTTCAGGCAATTTTGGAGAGGGAGCATAAATTTTTGTTTAAAGTATTTTGTTTGAGATTTTTTTTCCAAATTTTACCGTAGGCATTCAAATATATTGGTTATTATTTCTGAAGATCAACTGCTCTTTTGAGTTAGAGACAAAACAGGACAAGACATTTTCAGGAGGGGCAGCTTGTGGCTTCAGGAGCAGAATCACAGCCTGAACATCACATAAAGAAAGAGTTAAAAATAGGCAATCTCCATTCTTTGACCTGCTCCTGCACTTTGTGCGCACATGAGCAGATGTGTTCATTTGTCAAGTGGTGGTTGTTGTCAATGCTGTTGCACTGGCACAGAGGGATAACTTGCCCTAGAAAAGATGTCAGTTCAAAGTAGAGTTCATTGGTTAGCCTCAGTGAGTAGGTAGAAACATCTCCCCATATGTCAGCAGACATTATACGCCTCTGGCCTGAGAGTGAATAGGGCAGAATGAGCTGGTCCGCAAATCAGCTCCAGCAAAGCCTCCTGCCCTTGGCATTGCTCCCAGCTCCGCTCTCAGGGCTTCCTAGGCAGCAAGCTACAGACTGACCTTTGGAAATAATCAAAAAGCACAAGCTCTCGGGTCCCATCAGACTCCTCCCCACAGTTTTCCCTGGTAAAAGAGAGGAAAAAACTGCGTAACATTGCAGAAAATCACAGTGGTTGAAAGTCATTACCTGTCAGATCCGCTGCTGGAGCAATCCATCGAACCTAAACACCCTTTTAGTTTTAATAGAGCAACAGAAGGAGATATTGTAACAGAGGAAAGCCTGCAGTGCTATCTAGGCTATGTATAACTTCCTAACTTAAAAATGATACGAAAATGAATTAGTTAATCACTTTACTCACATGTCAGTAAAACCCCTTCATCAAGCAAAATCTCACATACCTGTCTGAATTCAGAAGGTTTCAAGAACTCACTAAAAAACCAAAATAAAACAAAATAGCCTGCCAATTTTTTTTTTCTTATTTTTTTTCCCCCGTTGGTTTAGGCTTCCTAAAGTATTTACATTGCTTTAAACTATTTTGTAACACTTTCAGCAAGTCATCTGTCTAGTATCTCTGTGTTGCATGCATGACCTCTCTTAATGCAGCCAAGCTCTTGCTTAGTTTTTCACTATATCTATTGTAGTACTGTCTAATCATATCAAAACCTGGACACGTTATGCACGTGTGCATCTCTTATTTCTATGATTCTAGTACTAATTCTAGGCAATTCTTTTTCTGTCATACAGCCATCAGGTCAGCATTTTGATTTTATGCTAGAGTCTATGGGATTCTGACATCCAAAATCTAAAGAAATTTAAAGGAAACATGGCAATCCTCTGCCATATTTGAAATACCACCCAATAAATAATTTAACTAGAAGGTACCTTAGCTGAAAAGTCATTCCTTCAACTTTGGTGCCTGAATACAGATTTTCAGACAATTCTACAAAGAAATTGGTAATTAAACGTTCTGTGCATACCCTAGGCTAACAAATTTTCCTCTCCTTTTCTCCGTGAAGATTTTAAGGGCTATAGAAGGTAGAAGGCTTAAAATATGAATTTCCATTTTCAATTAAAACAAGAGAGAGAGAGCAAAAGATTGTGAAACTCTCCAGTTGCTTTAGGGAAACACATGAGCATCCTGATACAGAGAACTGTCTGAAGCCAACACTGTTTATCTTATGCCTGAAGGGCAGACAGCAGAGAATTCACAGCAGAGAAAACGCAAATCTTTGGTGAAATGCACCTTACAGGTCCCTTGATGCATCATTAAGATGATGGGCCAAATCTAGCCACACCAACAGATTACATCTTCTCCCTCAGGACAAAAATATAAAAATACAGCCTTTGCAAAAATCAAAAATTCACATTTTTGTGTTTTGAACGACCTATTTCTAATCATAAAAACAATTTAAACTTCACAATCACTTTATAATCTCTAAATCTGGAGTAAGAAAGGGGGAAAGACTGCTATCTCTGACTAATTTTGCTGGTTTGTGGAACCAGTATGGATGCAGTCTAAGCTGCTATATAAAAAGATTTTTAAAAACTTATATGATCTCCCTGTGTCCCAAGCAAGTGTTCTTACTCTCTTCATGGTCAAAAAGTAGGCCAACATCTTGCTTCTCCACTACTGTTAATACTTTCTGTCTCTTTTCACTCCAACACTTTTATAGCAATAAACCAAGTGTTGTCTGGAAAAAGGCACCAGGAAGGGGCGAATGAGGATTCAGACTTATACTAAATATAATGGTGGGTATTAGTGAATGTCCCTGCAAAACTTCAAAGGATCAGGCCTCCAAATATATCCCTTAACTGCGATCTGACCTGGGTTTTGTGTTTTGTTTTGGTTTTTTTTTTATGATTAGCATATCATTAAGTAAAGATTAGATCTGCACAGCTTTCTTCATTGATCTGTGCCCCTGTTGTCCTAGAGCTTCAGTCTTTTCTTTTTGAAAACCTGGATATGTTAACTTCCATTAAAAAAAAAAAAATAAAATATCACACACTTGGTTCTCCTGGTTGCAAGAAGAAAAAACTTGAAGTAAGACTTGAACTGAACAGATGCAACAGTGTGTCCCCCAATCCACAGAGAACTGGGAAAGAAAAGTCCAGACATCTGACCTGGCCACTGGATCCTTAGAGCTGTAAGCCCCTTCCAAAGGGGAGCAGGGGGGCAACAGCCCAGCAAAGAGCCATATATGTTAAGTGGCATGGCAGGCCCTGCTGTTGCTACCTCAGCACGAATCTGAGCTATCTCTGGAGGGAACACTCAAAGCCTTCTACCCAAATAGCTAAGATTTTTTCCCTCAAAAACACCCACAGCAGGTGCTCGGTGCTAGAGTATAGAGGGGTGCTGAAGACGGAAGGAGGAGAACAGGGAGGAGAACAGCATCACTGAGCCCTAAATCAGCCATTGCAAAGGGCTGGCCATGGTGAGTGGGGAGGCAGACGGACTCCTCTGAAGGCTGTTACTATCTCCTTACTGCAGGTGCAGTGGTCAAGGAGCATTTCTGGCTTTGAATGCTCTTCACAGCAGCAATGTATCCATCTCAGGTACGTGAGGAAGCAGTGGATGTTCATTCCATTCTTGTCAGTAACAACAGCACCCGTTCATTATCTAGCAGGGATCTTATAGCTTGCACCATAAAAAAAATGAAAGCTTTAACTTCTCCATGGAGGGGACATGCTCTAGAAAGACCTCTGTTAATGAAGTAGGATGGGTGCAAGTGGTTAAGGCAATATTGGCTGTGACTCCCTCTCCCACAGAATCAGCCTCTGCATCGCAGAGGTAGCCATGGATTGCTACTGCTTCTTAGATTCACCCTCTTCAGGCTTGTAGATGAAGCTCCTGCTCTGAATAAGTCCCTCAAAGAACATCTCTCTCCAGTGTCTACAGAAGCAACCTGGGAAACTTTCTGAATAGCCATAAAACGGAAACCTGACTTCTTATTTATATATTTATTAAAAAAAAAAAAAA
>VYZM01022260.1:1087894-1137668 GCA_013398915.1 Dromas ardeola | reverse complement strand
AAATAAGATGGATAGTGGCTTAGCAACTTCATCCGCCAGTTCCCTCAGGACCCGTGGAGGCATCTCATCAGGTCCCATGGATTTGTGCACCTTCAGGTTCCTCAGATGGTGTCGAACCTGATCTTCTCCTACAGTGGGGAGTTCTTCTTTCTCCCAGTCCTTTCCTTTGCCTTTTGTGACTTGGGCCATGTGGCTTGCCAGTGAAGACTCAGGCAAAGGAGTCTTTGAGTACCTCAGCCTTCTCCATATCCTGGGTAACCAAGTCTCTCATTTCCTTCCAGAGAGGGTCCACATTTTCTGTAGTCTTCCTTTTATGACTGCTGTACCTGTAGAAGTCTTTCTTGTTGCCCTTGATGTCCCTGGCCAGATTTAATTCTCTCTGGGCTGTAGCTTTCCTAACCCGATCCCTGTCTGCTCAGACAATTTCTCTGTGTTTCCCCCTGACTATCTGTCTTTGCTTCCACCCCCTGTAGGCTTCCTTTTTGGGTTTGAGTTTGTCCAAGAACTCCTTGGCCAAAAAAGGCCTCCTGGAGGTTTTGCCCGACTTTCTCTTTGTTGGGATGCATCAGTCCTGAGCTTGGAGGAGGTGATCCTTGAATATTAACCTGGTTTCTTGGGCTCCTCTTCCCTCCAGGTCTTTATCCCATGGTACTCTACCAAGCGGGTCTAACACTATAACAACATAATCTACACTTTGTCAAAAACACATTGAGCAAGTCTGAACCATTTTGAACTCGTTCAGCATAGGGTGTATTGATCAGCAGAGCCCAGAATACAGAAACAAAGCTCAGACACAAACAACTGAATTTAATCAATTGAAGTTGCCCAAGAGCTAGCAAAAAAGAATGCAGATAATTTTTACCACAATACAGTTTTACGAAAGTCACATGGGTTGTTTCCCGGGACAGCGTTATGAAGGACAATAACTGACACACAACCAGCCTTTTTTTTTTTTTTTCTGTACTAATTGTAATGTTTAACTTGCTTACTGGGATTTTGCAAACCCAAATGACAATGCTGGAGAAAATATTGGGCAAAGAATCAGGATTTCCTTCAATTATAGGAGTTTCAAAATGGTAAGAGAAATCCTGGAAAAAAGCTGCGGGTTAAAAAAATCAGTTTAATGTGACCCAGAAGTGTCAATGAGAAATCTGAGATACTGAGAAAGAAACAACTAAAGTTCCAAAGGATAAATGTGGTTAAAGCCTTTAGTGATTATTAGCTTCTGGAGCTATGATGTTGTACTGTTCTCAGGGAAAAATAAAAATCTTATCTATAAGAGTCTAGATAAAAAAAAGTTATTGCAAACCAAGTGGTTCAAGTGCCCTTTGGAAATGTTAAAGATTGAAGTTATAGACACAGAGAACTGCTACACAGGAGTAATAAGCTGATGTCTTTATCTCGGATCAAATAATGAAAAACTATTCAAGGAGTTATGCTGCTAGAACAGGAGGTTGTGACAATATAATCCATTTAGCTTCACAGGACCCCAGCTTTGTTTTGATTTAAGCTCAAGGACTGGAATAAGCCCATTTCAAAAATAGAAGCGCTAGCATCAAGGCTTGATTAGAGAAAGTCTCTTATCTCCTCCGTGCCTGTGAGAGGCTGTCAGGTATGCTTCACCTTTGCTCAGGCAGAGGGAAAATGAGTCCCTTCTTTCTGGGGAGCTGAGCTCTCTCATCCTCCAACTCCTGCTCATATCAGGAGGCAATTGTGTATTTAAAGGAAGAGCCTGGCGCCTTCCATGGATATTACTTTAGAGGAGAGGGAGGCTTCCCCAAGAGGCGGTTTGTGACATGAGACCCAGAATTTACCCCTTTGGCTATGTTTTGTGGATATAGTCCTTTCCTACACATCTAGCAGGAAGCACAGTGGTGCTCATGCTGTAGCAGAGATCATAAGATGGCCAAGTAAATAGGTGAGGTTAATTCAGGCACAGCTCAGGAGCAATCACCATTATAATAATTTATATTCACAGTGCAGCTATATTACAAGGCAGATTAACTTCACCACATGGGTTATTAAATAGTTCTGATGGAAGAAATAAACATATTTGCACATATGAACACCAAAACCACAAAGTCCAGAAGAAAGTGTGAGAAATTGTCTGCACTGTCAGAATTATGTTCCCTAATATAAATATATGTGACCATGTCATTAAAGCCTGTGTCATAAAACAGTTGTTTTGTAGGACCTCTGCCATACTACATGCCTCATTTTCTGAGTATCCATCTGGACACCATAGGGTTGGATTTAAAGGTGTATTTGAGTGCTTGCAGATGCAGCCGAAATCAATGAACACTAAACCTGGAGAATGTTTAGAATTAGATAACCCTCTAGGTTCTGATCTCTCAGACGAGACATGGTAGAATAAACAGACACATTTTACTTTAAATTATCTTTGTCTTTTATTTTGACTTGTAAAATACTCGATATTCGTTCTTCGAGATTCTCTTCCTCACATCAGCCTTTTGCGAGCAGTTCTACCACCCCCCCACTAGCTCTAGGTGTAAACTACACTTCTTTAGCTATCCTTAGCTGTGTCTGTGTCCTTAATTCTTTGTCTCTATGCAACCACTCCCTATCTGCTCTTCATTTTCAGTTAATTTCTTTCCCACTTCAATTAACTCACATTCCACTTAATTTCTTCATCATCCCACTTTCATCAGACTCCTTTTCCCCATCTTTCCACTTTGCAGTGCAGCTTTTGTTCTCTCTGCTTTTACATCAGGTATTCTTCCTCCTCCTCTTTCACCGGATGCAGGCACAGATGTCACAGAAGACGAGGGAGACACAGACAGCTTCCCTGCTCCATGCTTTAATGTCCATGCTTATCCTGGTCCAGAACAGCTATTACAGTTCAAGTTCACATTATTTCTGTAGCCTGAGCCTGACTATGTTCTATCATGATGGAATACTTGGACATATTAGCCAATAAAACTGAAGTCTCTCTTGAGCTTGTGCAAACTTCAATAATTTAAGACTTGTACCTCAGCTAAATTTCTGCCGTATTTCAGGCACTAAAAAAACACATTCTGACACAAAAGGCGCTGCTACCAGATATAAAAATCACATTTCAAGAGCTTAGAGGCACTATCGATATTCTGCAAGTTTACCAGAATTATTTTTTAATTAAAGTTTGTTCTCAGGAATGTTTTCTTTCCCAAGATTGACTCTAATAACTAGCATTTAACATTTAGCCAAACTTTAATCTTACCTTCTCATTACAAACAGCTGAAAGCCTGATTAACTTTCAGAGACAGTGAACCAGCTCTGCCCGTAAAGATTTCCAGCCAAAGAATTCTAGTTTTTAAGCAGATATTGTTTAGGCTCCAGTACATCAGATTAAAAGCTATATTGGGCCACCATCATTTTTCTACCTTAAAATGACATATAAATAACCAGAATATTTCTTCAGAATAAATGGCTATATAAAACATCTTCTGTTTTTCATAATGCCTCTGCCACAGCACTGCAATTACAGTCAAGTTAATTCAGCTCAAAGATTCCAGACCATTAGGAGTGAGGAAAGTACATAGTGCAATTTATTCTCTAATGATATTGTGTAAGGGCAAACCTATCACTTGCTGCTAGTGTTGAAATACATGGCCTTAAATGAATAAGGAAACATAAGTTAATTAAACACTAGAGTGTCAAGGTTTTAATGACCCCCTCTACTGGGGAGCAATGAATAACAGAAACCTTTAAATAGCTGATTAGAACAACACTCATATACCAGTGATATTGTTTTAATTTAGTAGTTGAAGAAATGCTATGTTGGAAACATAAGAATTCAGAGCAATGGCTCTTTTACTTTGCTAGCCAGAAAATAATACATTGCACACACAGGTTTTATAACTGACTGTGTATAAATTCATATTTGCAGAAACTTCCACAGGTCCAGCCAGGTTACAGCACCAGCTGCCTCCTCCCAGTTCTGAGCTAAGGGAAGGCGGCAGTGAGTTAAGCCAGCATGGAGCACTTCAGCTGCAAACAGACTCCCTGTCCAGCCTGTGAGGAAGGCTAGCAGCTCTTCTCCTCAGCCAGATAAAATGGCTGCACATCCAAGAATCCCTGGCTGGAATAGTTAGCTCATCCCAATTACCTGCAAGATGGTTTCTTCTTGCAGCCTGACACACATGCTGCATCTCCGTCTTCCTTTCTGTCAGCCCTCTTACCTCTTTACTGAGAGGGGGGATAAAGAGCAGGCATTCTTCTCCTTCCAGCATCCAATTCTCTGGTACAGCTCCCTCATTGCCTAGATCAACAAATGAGACTCATCATGTTAAACATGCAGTCTTGAGGGCGAGCTGATAGCACTAGGGATAGCATTGTTTTCAGTCTGAGGCACTTAATGTGTTTGTTTATGGAAAACAGCATACTCAACTAACAATGCAGTTGCCCTGGAAATATTCTAATTCAGTTTAAATTAGACACATCAGTTCTACAGGAGGGCCAGCATCCCTAGAGGAAGTAAGAACAACTGTCCCCTTCCTTTGCATCTCAGGTGGGGCACAGGACACACAGTCCCCTTTGGTGATAAGAGGAGATGAGCTCACATCTCATAACTACCAGCTTTCTCTAAGTATGGTACAAATCAGTAGTCTTTTGATGGTATATCTGTAATCCTTCTTTTTGGTCTTTTTCCACTTCCAAAAAAACCTTTGCTTGCTTTTGTAATCAGCAGCAGAAAACAAAATCTTTTGTTCCCTTGGTTAAAGTCCAAATCACTAGGCTAGAGACTCATTTTCATTTTCTTCAGAAAATCTCAGCACTACACTTCGCAACAGTACAGTTATAGATCCACCTCAGAACTGTGATACTGTTAACCATCAACCTACATACCTCAAAAGGTGGGATTCATCCTCAGCCTAGAGGACAAGAGAAGAACAGCATTAACAGGAAGGTTTAAGGACAACCAAATTCTAAAGCTCTGCTAATATGGTTGTTAGGGCATAGGCAGGTTGTTAGGATGATGGGAGAAGCCTAGACACCTCAGGTAAGAAGCAAGAAATGCCTCAAGCTCCCTCAAGCCTTAAAACCTAATTGCTAGGATAGTTAGTAGGGAAAAGGATTGATAGAGCACTTCCTCTTTTAGCATTCCTATACATCTGTTCCTCCCTTTCCATTCCTATGTGCCTGTAAACAAAGCATTTTCAATAAACACCTATGTTAAATAAAATAACACTATTTTACTTTTCATTTTGTAAGTCTTTTGACCCAGCCTAAGAGGTCTCAGTGTTTTGAACTGGTAATTATACCAACCTGCCAGCAAGCTGCAGAGCCACTACTGTCTGACTGGGATAAATGTGGGCAGCTGTAACTCTTCTGACAAATCTGGACCAGCAGCAAGAAGGGCAAGGCTCAGATTTAAAGGCCTGCAATAAAACTTTGTCCTAAGCCTATCAATCAAAGAAAGTTAAACCTGGTGTTTAATGAGCTCATTTTCATCACCTGCAAATGTTAATCAATTGCCCTCAGAATATCTTATTAAAGGAAGACAGCATTACTCCAGCACAGTAGATAATTGGGGGAGTGCTACCTAGTTCTACAGTGTAGTCAATGCTATTTTACAGTCTTTACCTTTTTGAGGCCAGCTGGTTGTTTTTAATCTTGGGCAATGCCTACTTCACGGTTGAGGGCTGCCAGGTCTTGCCTGTCAAGAAAGCTTAACTGAGGCTGCCACTGATCTTGTGGTGAGCTGCCTTCGTGCTGCTGGCTGCCTAGTACCTTCTCGAGAGCCTCTCCCTTCTGCAGTACCAGTTCCCCGGCAGATGATCCTCCTCGCTTTAGCTAATAGCTGTCTCTCACTGCTTTAGCTCTGAGCCGTGCACAGAACACTGAAGACTAACAGTCCCCCAGCACAGAGATCTTAATAGATGTTTTTCTTTGTAAGTCTCCTGTGGTCTGGGAACATTTCCTACCTTCTTCTTTCCTATTGCAGGGTGGAATGTTTGCATTTAAATAGCTCCTCATCTTTTGCTTAACTTTAGTTTACCATTCAGCCCAGGCACAGTAAGGCATTAAGTAGTTACCCTAGACTTTACATGTTATTAGATTTACAAATTTTTCTCCACTTGAAATGCTTTCGTTCCTCTATAAACAGGATGGCCTTCCAAAACTAATAAAATATCATATGTGGGATTCAGGCCTACACATTGATCCTTTGTATTTATATCCCTTTTCCCCCTTAAAATTTTTGAAGGAAGAGGTTTGGGGTGAGGGGGGAAGCTGAAGAGTCTGCTTTTGCTGTAGGCTACAGCCACTGGCTTTATCCATGGAAGGCCTTTCCCATGAAAGTTAGAGCTTGAAGTTGTCTGTAGTCTCAGACATACAGCATAAAACATTCCCAGAAAGTATTTTTTAAATTTTATTAGCAAGAATAAGGAATCAAAACTTAGCCCTACAATATAAATTTAGCTTCTTTGATGATTGCATTCCAAGGAACTGGAGACCAATGTCACAAACCTACACTACCTGTGTCCAGTACAACTAAGGCCCAGTTAAGTCAAAGAAATATCTTTAAAAACATTAAACTTAAGCCATTCACAGTCATGACACAAAGCCCAACACAGAAAGAGGCTTTAGCACATCATTGTTAGTTCTGTAATGGTGTTTTTCCAGTGCCAGGATAGGTTCTAATGGAAAAATTCCTTCCTAAACCTTTCAGCTTCTAGTAGTCACTATAGCAAAGAGGTACTACAAATGCCATTCTGTGTCAATCCATGCAAAGTCAAAACAGATCCACTGTCATGTATACAGACTCAGTTTTTATGCTTAGGACAGAACACAGCTTCCTTTTAATTTCTGAGTCAACAATATTTTGCCCACAAGACAGAACCACAAATATCTTAGTTTCAACATTGAGTTCGATATCTGAGCAGCCAGATCCTCTCTATTCTCTGTAAGGTACTACTTGTACCTTGTGATCGTAGGGGTTATGTAAAAGCTCAGATACCCACTTATCCTTTTATTTTGTAAAAGTAAAGCACGACAATTTCTAGATGCAAGCGGAGAGCATGTTGGGCTGCTTTTGGCAAAATCTTGTAAAGAATCAGCAAAAACAGTCCCTGTCTAAATGATCTGTTAAATTAGTTCTTCCCTTGTTATAATTTAATATATACAATACAAACATAGCATTTCAGTTTAGGTTACTCTGATGTTTAAAATTAAGACCATAGCAAACAAGACCCTAGTTTCAAACGCCTTCTGTACTACTAAACAAGAAAACCCCGTAAAGCGTAGGGACAGAAGGTACAGAAAATTATCTTTTCCTTCCATCTCCAGTTATCTCCTATACTTTACTTCTGCTAGTCATCTTAAGAAAAAAGGCATCCAGTAAAAAGACAAGCAATCTTGTCATACATGCGTATAACATGTACGCAAAACTGTTTTCGATACTTTTTCATTGGTCAAGCTCCAATCCAGTCAAGTAAGATTTTTAAATGCTGCCCTCATTCCGACAAGTTCCAGTTCAGAAGTCAACTTCGCTATACTGCAGTCTCTTATCTCCTGCTGTCACTGCGTAGACATCAGCACCATGTCAGATTCCCTATCAGCTTTTGTACAAGCAGCTCAGTGGGTATAAGAATTATCCATGTTTGAAGCTACGTGTCAGTCATCTGTTTTTCAGTATATAGCCGGTCTTGCTCATCAGTGAATAATCATATTCCCAAATACACTGAAAATGTGTGCTGAATAATACTGGGAGAAAGACAAGTTGTGTATTTGACAGTGATTTTAATCATGGCAGGCTCCTTTTTTTTCTTCCAAAGCCACAAAACAAAGGAGTTTTACCATACTTCTAGTATTTCATTGTCATACAAGAAGCCATACACAGGCCTTTCATTCTGCACCTTTACTCTGCATTGCATTTCAGAGAAAAATGGCAGGATCATGCAATTCATAGCATACTCAAACTGTCTTGGAGATCTGACATTGATAATCATGTTATTGCTGAATACAGATTACAAGACGCTCTATAAAAACGAGCCAGAGATTTTGTGTCATCTGTAAAGCAGAATTAGTAATGATCCCATGGACAGAAAGCTGACAGACAAGGGTTTTTTCTTAGCTTAATATGAATGAACAATCAAAATATCCCACATTTTAGAAGGAAAAGTTCTTTGAGATTCAAGTAGCAGACTTCAACCAAAATCCGTCTTGCTCCATGAATAGTAACATTCAATAAAATGCATGAGTGTATAATAATGCATTAGTGACTGAGTGTACATCTCTAAACAGTGATTACACTATTCATTATATTCAGTCAACATTTTTGAGAGTCACTGGAAGACACCACCTGATTGACAGAGGTGCTTTGGGGAATGGAGCCTGAGCATGTTTTAGTAATTATGTAGTGAAGTTTTCTTTGCTGCAGTTTGTTCTGAGAATGCATTTGCACTCTTTCTACAGAACATATTATTGAGTCAGATACCATACTGCCCAGGTACAAGGCTGAATAAATGGCTAAGTGTTCAAAACAGTGTATTTTCTTCAAATCATAGAATCATAGAATGGTTCGGGTTAGAAGGGACCCTAAAGATCATCTAGTTCCAACCCACCATGGGCAGGGACACCTCCCACTAGACCAAGTTGCTCAAAGTCCCATCCAGCCTGGTCTTGAACATCTCCAGGGATGGGGCATCCCCAACTTCCCTGGGCAACCTGTTCCAGGAATGTTCTGGAATGTTTCTTTCCAATCTGCCTTCTTTAATAAAGAAACTAAAAACCAGACAGCTCTGAAAATTGTCTATTTCAGGTGATGGTTCAGCATTTTTAGACCCTGATATTCTCATTTTCTAATTTTTAGAAGAGAATCCGCTTGGGCGCATCATACCAACCAGTTTGTGCAATGCAGTGGCGTATAAACCACAGCAGAGTATATACGTGTGTTTGGTTTTCATTCCCATCCTACTGAACAACATCTCTCAACATCTTCCTGGACGTCTGCTCTCAGTGTATCCTAACTCTTCCACCTCATGTTCCACAGGGTCTTACAACTCTTCTCTGTTGTTCCTGGGCATTCCACTATCTGGCATGGTTTTGTCCTTGTGTGGTAATTACACATTTATAAATGGACAGCTGAGGTACCAAAGACTGAGTAGTTCTCCCAAGCTCACACAATAAGTGGTGGAAGGCACGTACCCATTCTAAAGGCCACCTTATCTACCAAGCCACCTTTAATTCACACAGTTGCATCTTTTCTTTCTTTCTCGCCCTATCTTATCTCTTCCTTCTCCATTCTACCTTCTAAGTCTTGGAAGGGCATCTCAACCACATAGGAAATGCCTTTTCCCTCCTTTAAATGCCTTCAGTGCTTATCTCATTGTCAAAAGCAACTCCACAACTGTGAGCTTGTATTAGGCCGTTAATAAGCCTTAATTTTTCCCGGAATCAGGAAAGACTTTCTACAAGAACAACACTGGAAATAAAGTAACCACAAAAAAAATGCTATTTTGAGGTGTGTCCTCAGTGGCAACAACAAAATGTGAGCTTTTGATCAGCTGTAATCTTTTATTCACAGTTTGGTTTCCTGTCAGCAATAATGGAAGTGATGTTATTTTCTGTTTTCCAATAACACCTTCATGGCATTATGTTATTTTTTCATTTTCAGGTGATACTTGCAATGATAAGACATAAATCAAGCCAAAGTGGGGAGAGGACTTGATTGAAAGACAATTTCTCTTGCACAGTGAGTGACCTTTCTTAAAAGTTGAGATGATGTGCTGAAAAACCATTCATTTATTTTATTAAATGACAAATAAGTACCTTCAACTTTGACTTGTTGCCAGCATCTCTGTTCCTCTCATTCAATTTCAATATAATGCATGAACTAACTATAGTAATTGATTAGAACTATTCTCTAAAAGTGGTCCAAAATTAAAACCCATACTTTGATGATGTCAGGAACTGATGAAAAAAATTATTTCAAGATACTTCATTCTTTATCTGAATCTTGTCAACTTTCCTCTGCACCCTGGTTTATTGGTCACTAGCAGTAAAAGAGATTGAAACAATTAGGCCTTACTTCCAAAGTAAATGAAACTGCTTTTCCACATGTCAATGTAATAGATGCATGTAAAGTCTACTGTTTCACCTTCTCCACCAACTTCTTGAAGCCTACATGGGTATACCCCTTGTGGGATTTTGATCTTTAAGGGAGAAAGGCAAAATAGGAAATACCGAGGTATCTGAACTAAACGAGGGCAGACTTAAAGCACAATAGGCAGAATTCCATTGTTCCCTTCCCCTTCCTTTAACCTTTCTACTCATTTTATCATGCACAAGTGCATTGGTGCTCTCTTTCTTTAATAAAAGATAAGTGCAATACCTCAGGCATGGATACCACGGCTAATACCACGGCTAATATTGTTCAACACCTTCATTAATGACCCGGATGATTGTACCAAGTGCACCCTCAGCAAGTCTGTAGATGATACAACTGTGAGTGGTGTTGATACACCAAATGGTTGTGCTGCCACTTAGCGAGACCTTGACAGAGAAATGAGTAGAGAGGAATGAAGTTCAAAAAAAAGGAAATGCGAAGGAATTCCTGCACCTGTGGAGGAATAACCCATGCTCCTGCTCTGGTACAGGTTGGGTGCCAACAAGCTGGAAAACAGATGTTTTGAGAAGGACCTGAGGTTCCTGGTAGACAAGAACTTGACCAAGAGCCAGTAATGTGCCTCTGTGACAAGGAAGGCCAACAACATCCTCAGCTGCTTTAGGACAAGCATTGCCAACAGGTCAAGGGAAGTGATTCTTCCCCTCTGCTCAGCCCTGCTAAGACATACCTGGGGTGCTGCACCCAGTTCTTGTCTCCCCAGTACAAGAAAAACTTACCGGAGTGAGTTCAGTGAAGGGTAACGAGGATGATAAAAGGCTTGGAGCATCTGTCATATGAAGAGAGTCTGGGTCAGCTGAGGTTTTTTAGCCTGGGGAACAGGCTTAGGGTGGGGATCTTATTCATGTGTATAAAAATCTGGTGGAGGGGAGTTAGAAAGATGGAGCCAGACTCTTTTCAGTGGTACAGTGACAGGATCAGAGGCAATAGGCACAGGATGAAATAAAGGAAATTCCTTTTAAACATAAGGAAAGATCTTCCCACTGTGAGAGCAGCTAAATGCTAGAACAACTTGTCCCTGAAAAGATGTCAGGACATGGCCTGAGATGCTTGTACCATTTTAAGTATTTCAGGATTTTTAAAGAAATGTGAGGCCTCCCTTTAGAATACCTCATTCACCGATGTTCATGTCTCATCCGGTTGTGTCTCATGCACCCAGCTATATTAGAGTATTTTCTACTGCCTTAGATGTTTTTTAGGTTATAGCCATTGGTGCAATGAAATTATCTTTCTTTTTTTAGTTTGCAAGCTGTAAACAGATTATGTCTTTTCTGACAATATCATCCCAAAACCCACAAAATTGTGCTTTTCTTATAATGAATAAAAGTTCATTTTCCACATTAAAAAAATCTGTAAAAATAACCCCAAATTGTTGAATAGAGAAAACTTAGAGCAATGACCACTGCATTCTTAAAAATAAGAAAAATCCAATAATTTTCACGTTACTAATGTGAAATTACTCTAGGCATGGTGATACTTGAGGTTTTCAAGATATGATTGGATGGGGTGCTAGATAATCTTATCTAGGCTCCCTTTCTCATGAAAGAATAGACCAGACGATCTTTTGAGACCCCTTCCAACCTGGGCCATTCAATTCTTTGATAACACTTCCCCCTTTGCCTTTCAAAAGCTCCAGCAAACATTCTTTCCATTTCAACTCCCAAAATACTATTTTTGAAGTGAAAATGAGAAACTGAGAAGAACTTGAAATACAATGTTCAATGCTGCCAAAAGATTGTAACGAAGGCAGATTTACAGCTGAAACCAGTTTTAATTAACAGAGTTGATGCCATGTTTTTGAGATGTCCAAAATGCTTGAATGACCAATGCAAACACACAGAGCACCAAACTTGGTCCCCAGTCTTCATAAGTCTTTATGCAACAAAAGGTATTATTTATGGGCTATTCACTTGGTTATGTAAGGACTTGCAAGGTTACTATCACAGAGTACAGTGTAGCTCCCAGCATACATTCTAGAGCTCCTTAACTCTTAAACTACATTGTGTATAAAATATTACATTTTCCCAGTCAAGAAGTCAAAAAAGGATTCCTGAAAGTTTCATGAAAGATAGCTTGATAAACATTATGGCACACTTTCTTTGGAAAAGTAATTATTCAGACTAAGTTTTGGGGGGTTTGCTTATCACCAGCAACGACAATCTTATGAATCCTACTGCTAGCCTATTCCTATGCATGGATTATATTTATATGTGGTGACACAATATTCAAGCTTAGGTATCTAAAGTTAGAATTCCTAATCTATGCATTAAGGAATAAAAGAAGAACATGCTGATTTTAGACTGTACTTGTTCTGAGCAATGAGCAGAGCAGATGAGTGTAAAAATGCAGGTGGGAAGGTGGGGAAAAGTGGAATAGAAATCATGAAAAATGAAATTAGTGCTATTTCTGGGAAATCAGCATCATAGTATTGATGAATACTGGTTCGGTAAAAAGCAGCTACCCAGGAGGACTTTCTGCATGGAGCTCAGGAAAACAGAGTTGAACCATTATGTTGCATTGAAGTTTGGTAAAAAGAGCTAGGTAAAAATAAAATAAAACCAGCCCCAAACCACAATTTGATTGTGACTTTTAAGTAGAAAAAGAACTCACTGGATTATTCAAGACCCAGACGTAATAAAAATAGGTGCAACAGCATCATTCTGACATAAAACAGCAGTAATGCCAAGGCTGTTGTCTTAGCTGAGTTTAGACAGCTGAACATTGGAGAAGAAACAGAAATGTGACAGAATGGAGCTCCTGTAGCTTTTTGATAAACGAAGAAATCACTTCCTGGTAGACCAAGCTGATATTAGTGAACAGTATAAAGAAACATTCCTAGGCAATGAAACAATTGTGCCATTAAAATCAAATTATAACCTGGCACAGCTTTAACTCAAGATAGCTAACCCTTTCCTAAAAAATTCCTGGGCACAGTCTACGAATTAATATGGAAACTGAACATTCCAAGGAGGAAATCTGCAAATAACTTCCCTATTTTGGAGGCTAAGAGAGATCAGTCGTATGGACAAAGCTATTTTGTGCCAGTTAGCCACAACGCTAGAGATGTTAATTTACTAGGACATAGGTCAGTCCGATTTGCAAAAGTAGAGTCTGCAGACCCAATCCCAGGAGTAGTTTTGCTCATCACTTTATGGGCCTTGGACCTAAAAATTGATGTGCTGCAGTGATCCAGAAAAAATTTCAAAAGAACGATTTTCTTTGGTTATGTATGAGGGATGTAAGTTATCTTATGCTAAGACTAATGTATAATGCACCTTTACTGTGTGCTGGAAAAAAAAGACTCTACGATTAGTTCAGTGAATTAGGTATTTCAAAACAGGGGTATTAATAGCAAAAATGTGGTGATTAAACCATGTTTAACATGGGAGAGGAAAAGCTTGACCTCAAAAGTGCTCTCCAAGGAACAGAACACTTTGGCTCATAAAGAGGCGTGCCGAGCACAGAAGTGGAGGCTACATTGCACTGTAACTGTCAGCCAAATGTTTTGTCTGAGAAGCTACTGGGTAACCCATCTTGAGCAGAGCAGTGGAACAGCCATAAATGGCAAAAGGCATGACGCACAGCCAGTTGGTAACTCAAGTAAGCCTGTCACAGTTAAAGTTATAGCTCTCCTTTCTTTGATACAAAGCGCATATTTGCACCGTGCTGAGCACAGTGATGGCATTCAAGTAACTAATGAGAATCCATGCCATTTTAGAAACTGAAAAACACCTCTTCTTTTACACAGAGATCATTTCATCCATCACTGCCTGTAGGCACCTCAGGAAAATCCATGGGAACTGCTACATAGCACAGTACTACATAAGCAGTTCTAGCTAAGCAGCAGACAAAAGTAATCTCCTTCTTAAGTTCAAATTAAAGGAAAAGCCTTATGAAGGGAAAATTAAATTTCCCCAGTTGCAGTTTGACAGTAGGTTTAGTCTAAATAATTCTTCGTCAGAGTAAAAGAAGAAGCTGTCTTCCTGACATCATATATTTAATGTATTAAATATAGTACATTGCTCTGAGAAATAGTACTTTAGCCTTTAAAACTAGTACATTTCTGTCAAAATCTAATGACACCTTTTCACCTACATAAAAATGCATTAAGTAGATATTCCATACTCTTGACAAAATCTGACTCTGCTGCTTCTGCATCTACTTATCCTACATTAGACAGGTAACTGTAAATACATTATTACCACAATCCAATCATAGCAAAATATTATGCAGCATTTGGGAAAATATTTCATCTCCTTGTTTTCAGCAATTGACTTGATAAAGCACCTCCTATGTAGCCCTTATATTTCATTGTAAAGTTATTAGAACAATTGGTTGATAGGATATAGGATCTAAATATCTTCAACTGGAGAGAATACGCTACAGGGAAGAAGGTATTTCACTTTCCTCCTAAGCAGCCTAATTTGATGTAGCACAAGATGTCATGCGAGATACATAATTCCATTCATGCAGGATATATAATTTTCCCAAAAGTTTCCTGTGCCAACTGCATCTTTGAATAGCTCTTTGTGGACCCGCTAGAGCTGACTCTCTGTCATGCAGAGGCTCATGGAGTGTAACTCAGATCTGCCAGACTTCAGGTATTCAGCAAATTTTCTCTTGTTTCTCCTCTCTGAACATGTATCAAAACAGCAGTATTGTTCATATCTGGAAAAGATGGTAAAAGATTTTATCAGAAAACTACCGGCCAAATTGGATATGCAAGCGAAGGAGTGAGATGAAGGTATCTGGGATGTCAGCTGTGGCCCAGAAGCTCTCTGATAAGCAACGCCTCCTTGAAGTCAGAGAAAGCCAAGCCCAAAGACACTGCTAAAGCAAGGAGATCTACTGTTCCCTGAGAAAACCATTGATGCCTCAGGGCAGCAAACACAAGCAGGGGACAATTATCATCTTGCTCTGTGTATTAGTGGGTCTCAGAAAACTCCAGTGTTGGATGCTTGGGTACGACCACATTTAAGTATCAGGGATTTGATTGAATTTTCAATGGCAGCAGCACTGAGCACTTATGAAAATTATTGTCCTCTAATGTCATATAACTGTCTGAAATACTTAAATTTGCATTCAGATCAGCAAAGCAACCTCATCCAAATTGCCCTGAAAACATCAGGATTTCTATACGGTAAGTATGCTATATTGGATGAGAATTTATTCATTCTCTTAAATTCACTAGCTTCATGAATCCACCCTTCCTGCTTTCCTTCTTCTTTAATATAAAATTATATTCCACATACGTTAATCCCTCCAAGCAATTCCTCCTACCTGCTAGATTGCCTCTCAGCCTGTGGTCTACTATATCACTTAAGGCAAGTTTTGCAATTTTGAAGGTAGTTCATTTACAACAGACAGCCATTTCTGTTCATTCTAGGATTTGATACAATGCTAGTCCGCATAGCTACTGTGTGCTACAAGGACTACTATATCTCAAATAACATGCTTAGCCATTCCTGGGAGTGCTGAAATAGCTGCTCTGAACTTCGTAGGCATGCTTCTACTCCTCAGCTTCCTCCTTATCTCTCTTTTTTAAACTCAAGAATCACCAAATGTTCTGCAGGAATAAAAGTCCCCAAAGGTGCCTATCCTACATTCCATGTAAAATAGTATTTTATCCAACCTTGTAACAATAACGATAGAAGATTCATTTTACTTTTCCTAGTAGGAATGCAGGTAGAAGTTATTAGCCTTCAAAATCCTGGAGCAACATACTGTATCAAAGTGCAAATCCAGCTTCCCCCAGAAACAAACTTTCTCCTCTCAGAGACACTCTGATTCACAATTGTATTGAGCAAAATAAACATCAATACTCAAATACAAGCCTTACAATTCACAAGAGGGAAGGTAAAGGAAAGCATCCCATACAGCAAAAAATACAGATAATGCAATAATGACAGTCAGTGTTTTGTTGGTCCACTATCTATCACCACAATCCATCAACAGTATCTGAATACTTTTGCCAGACCGATTGTGAATTTCTATTCTGTGTCTTTTAATGCAGCCTACCTCATTATAATCCCCTTGACAGCACAGAAGTAAGACATGGTTTTATTAGCTGCCAGAAATAAAATATATTTTAGCAGACGAAAGCCTCTTTAAACAAAATATTTCTTCAGGGAAATTCATTGAGGACGACAGCAGTAACAGTAATTCTTCAGGAGTTAAGACATGAAATATAGACTATTGTGCAAAGCAGAGCTTTGCTAAAATCCATGTGGAAGACTGAAACACCACACTATGTGGCAGACTTCTGATAAGTCATCAGGGCTACGCATCAGTGTTCTTATGTAACAATCCTAAACGGGATATCTGTCAGTTTAATCACAAGTTCAGGCTAAATTTCTGAAGCTTCTTTAACTTTTGGGAAGATCAAAAATATAAAATTAATCCAAATATTACCATTTGGATGATGAAATTTTGAATCTCCTCATTGCCACAAACTAATTAAAAGCTTATTAAAAGTATCTCTTGTATGTATGCATCTACAGGGGATCACACAGAACTTGCATTTTTGAGTTTAATCATTTACTGCAGCAGGTACTACCATTTTGCCTCAGTAGTAACAAATATGTTCAAGAGTGATTGGGTTTAGTCTAGATCAGCACTTTCCAACACATTAGGTCTATTTGGAGCTGGATATATCTTTTGCGGGGTCACAATCATGCTGTTTACACGGTGTCCTGAAACATCTTTAAACTGCAAATTGCATGTGAACAAGCCATAATTTCCAGCCAATAAAAACTGTAGTTTTATGAGTGAGACATGTTACAAAGTAATAGCAGTTTAAAATAAACGTTGGATCTTTGTTTGGGGGTTTCTCGCTTCTGTATCTTTGGAGATGCAAAAATTAGCAGGTATTCCTGCTAAAGCACAGCTTCCCTTTTTTATCAATGAAATCCAAGAGTCATACGATACCATGATCTGAAACTTAAATAAATGGTGTGGTATTTAAACTACAGTACCTTTTATAAGACTAAGAGATGAAGAAAATGGGCTGCTTGACATGATAGGTGGTATAAACAGTTAAAAAATTATTTTGCCGTTAAGAATTACCTTAAGAACGCTGATCCTGTGCTGTTGCCATTTAACTGGTAAGTGTGGTGTTCTTTGTTGAGAGAAACCATCCATCAGATTCCGAAGGAGAGGCACTGTGTTTCAGCAAAGAAAATATCCCACATTATTACCACCCTGCAACTGTCATGCTACCTGGTAGAACGGGTTGCCATGTCCCATTAGCAGTATGTTAATGACACCTGCCCTGAAACAGAATTTTCAGTTTTTAGAGCTGATGGATATGCTTGGGTTCTGGACAAGTTTAGGGTTACATGGGTGAGTTACAGCCACTACAAGTATCTGTTTGTTCTTCATGTTCCTTTCTAAGGGAAAAGCAGGTTTCTCAAAGTAAGGCTCTAAAACAATAGCCATGTTATGTCCTGGGCTGAAACAGGCACCCTAAAGGAATCAATATTTCCTCAGTCATTCAAGCAAGCAAACATTATTTTGGAACTAGTTGCTGATCAACACCTGCATATCAGGAAGTGAGAATATTATGTCTAAATCACAAGTAATCTTTCCTACCTGTAATGCATTATAATACTCTATGCTATTCCATTTCTATTCCTACTTTTGCTAAAGATTAGGAAAGACCAGTTAGAAAAATTGTAAAAAGGCAGTTCTAAGAAGTAGCTTACATTCTCTGTCTTTAGAAACGGGAGAGGTGTTTATGGCTTGAAAGGCCTGTTTTCTCACATTAGCTAGCATGATGTGAGGCTGTAAATGTCCCTTTTCTACCTTGAAGGGTTTGAAAAAGAGACTCATTTTCAATTGAGTCAAATTTAACAATGCACAACAAATATACTTAGCAAAAGGCTGGCTAAATAGAGCTTAACAGGCATATGCATTTCTGCAAATCAATTTGGCATCTGGAGTCTGATTTTTCTATTTTGCCTTCCCGTCATCTTTTAGGAGAAATAACCAGAGAAGCAGCATTGGCAACATATTGGAAAAATGCTGGTTACAGATGGTATAAAGAACACTATCTTGTTGAAAATCCATAAAGACTCAAAGCAACAGATAAAAAGAATGGGATACAAAAATAGCTCATAAATTCTAAAAGCATTCCAGATTAGTAGTGCTATTTCCAGAGTTAACGAAATACACTTGAAATTTAAGGGTAGAGATCACTAACAGGTCATGTTCTTAGCAGTGGTGACCCAAGGTTAAGTATTTTTTACTCCAAGTTATACTGGAGTCAATAGCTTCAACAGGGTGGTATTATATCCCCTACTTTTAATAGTGTTCTCAGCTTGACACCGTCAAATTCCAATGTGTTTATTTTGACGAAAGTAAAGTTTATGTTCCTCAAAAGTCATTGCATATGACTTTTGCATAGGCTTTTTTTTTTTTTTTTAAATAAAAGAGGCAAGGTTTACTGGATTACAAAATCTAACCTACAAGTGTCCAGAATGACCATCTCCCAGCAAAAGAGAGGTCTCCTCACAAACACACTCATTAGCAACATTAATTTTCTGTGTATGCTATGGTTTCCATAGGGGTGTTTAGATGCTGATATAAATGTGAAATGAATGAAGAGAGTGGGAATCTGTGCGTAGGTGTGCAATAGCCAGGCTGCTGAAAGTTGAACGTGACTGATGTGCAGATAGCAGGCTATGTGTGGAGAATGATAAATATGGTGGGAGAAAAGATTAGTGCACACGTGAAAAGGAACTTATTATATATTGCTAGAATTTTCAGCACACCCCCTCTCTCAAGGTTATCTCCCCTCTCCTCTCCCCATGTTTGATTATACTTGACAGAGTGATGAGTACTGCAGCCAGATGAGACACATTTATTTTGCTGAACAATCCCAGAGGACTTAGAAAGACAGAATAATCCCCCAGCCAAGGTACAACTTAGGTCTTCAGGATACAAGCCGGGCATTTTTATTTTTTGTTTAGAAATGCAGGTTCAGAGCAGCTGAGGTTATTTCTAGACTGAGGTCAAATTCAGCAAATAGCTTGAGCCAGATCTTCAATTTTTAAGGGATGACTTTATGTTTGCCCAAAAGTCCTCCTGCACCAATGTAAACCATTTGCAGGGCTAATCCTTTCTAAGACTTCTGCTCTGAACGAGTCACTCCAGTCACCAAGAGCGTGTGACTTTCCCCAAGGCCATCCAATAAACGTACACACGCACTACATGGCAAACACAAGTCCCTGGCTGATAAAGCCCCTGCCCTGCCAGCCCCGGGCAAGCACCTGTGGCTACTCGTCTCGGGGAGCCCCTGGCCCTGGCTGCACCCTGACAGGGTTCCTCTGTAGGTTTTGAGTTAGTAAAGGAAAGTCAGTGCCCCCTTTCTTTCTCTCTCCCTGTTAAAGGCCATTGGACTGTCAGGGAAGGATTTTGAAGGCCATTCTCAAGCCTCTTCCATTATGTTATGGCTTAGCAATAGAAAATACTCCCATACACAAGGGCTGAGTAAGCTTCCTTCTCCAAACTCCCTGCTTACATCACTCCATGAAAGGAAGATCAGCGAGACAATTTAAGACACTACATTCACGATAATATTTGGTCACTTTAATGAAAAAACCTATATTCAAACAGAAGTGGCCATTCCATTTTACTGTGTTCTTGACATTTTTCCCATAGCATAGTAAAGAAAGATTTTTAAAAGGACACATTCCCAAGCTCTGCACATGATAATGGGAAGCAAATAAAGTGCCTGAACACCACAACGTAGGCTCCTTTTAAAACCATAAGATACCATTCAGACACGCTATCAGTACTCTTACTGCGACCTTGCTCTTAGCAATAACTTGGTCTGAAGAAAGTAAATGAAAAAAGACAGTTTTTCATTTTTTTCCCGTGGAATGATAAATTACTCTGCAGATCAAAATATGTGCATAGGTATGTACATTGATGTGTGTGTGTGTGTACACTTACAAATTTAGTAAAAATTCTGAATGTTCAAGAATTTATCACATTCCATACTGGTTTGTTTGAGAGAAAACTACTGTCTTTGTTAAAGACTAATGCTTTATTTTACATTGGATAGTTTTCTAGCTTCTAACCTTTGGTTATTTTAGATCTAGATTTGAGGTGATGAGAGTATTTATGACAACAGGGATTTAAAACATGACGCTGAAAGAAGGTAACACTGAAAGAAAGTGGCACTAATAGGCACTAAACTTTCCAAAGCTTCTATTATCTTTCAAGTATCATGACTGCTTTCACATGTATTACCCAAGATCACTGGGAGATGTACTATTTCTTCATAGACACTTAGAGAATACTTGAAGTTACACAACAGTATTTCTGTGGCAATCCCTGTTATTCATTCAAGTTGAGCTGGAATGTACAGGAGGAGTTAATCTTTATTGTGTTTGGTGCAATAAAAATTGCATGATATCCACATGAAGTGGATTAACAGTAACAAATTAAGTTATACAACCAATGACCAACTGAACAATGGTATCAATCTTGCCCTAGATTTTTGCTTTTACCTTTTGGAGCACCAACTTTTAGAAATAACTGCTTCATTGCATTCATTCTTTCACCCTTCTAAGACCTGCTCCTCTTACATTGAATAAGGTTTAAAATATTCAGTTCAAATCCGATAAAAGGGCAAGACCAAAGATTCCAGTCACATTACTGTTGAAATGCAAAGTTGAGCCTTGACTGTACTTTCTTTTCATACTGCTGCTGAGGTTATTGTTAGCAATTACTTTACTGAGAGAAGAGGGAGGTGGAGGAAAAAAAAAATGAGAAAGAATGAGTGGTTAGATAGCAGTGTTCTGCAAGATATACTTAGAATCAATCATATTACTGTTTTCTCAGCCAGGCTAGTGATCATAAATCCTGTATCTTTCCCCAAGCTCAGTGGCTGTGCCAGCCATTCATTCTGAAACGCTTCATGTTTCCTGTACAGGAATTCACAATAGGATTATGGGTTCAGGAGAAAGCTCTGCTCAAGGAGAGGCAGGGAGTGAAAGGAGGCTTGTTTGGTATAGCACTGCAGAGTGTGGAAAAGGGAAAGCAAGCCAAGAAGATGGAGAAATGGAAAAGGAGGTAGAAAGAAAGGGAGTTTATTTGTAGTTCATGACAGGAGTTTTGTTCAATGAGGAGTTTCTCTGCTTTGCCTTACTTTAATTTGCAAACTCAAACTGGAATTTCTTTGGGCCAATTTGGAATTGACCACTAATGCTTGGCAAAACATTTTTACACTAAGAACAGCCAAAGTAAAAAGGGGTATACACACAGGGCTGGGCAATATTTTGTCCCTCTGACTTCCCACCTGTAAGTATGGCAGTGGCTAAAGTAAAATCTGCAAGTGAAGTCATAGAATCATAGAATCATAGAATCTTCATGATTGGAAAGAACCTTTGAGATCATCGAGTCCAACCATACACACACACAAAAAAAACCCCTACAATCTCTGCCACTAGAGCATGCCCTGAAGTGCCAAATCTATATGTTTCTTAAATACCTCTAGGGATGGTGACTCAACCACCTCCCTGGGCAGTCTGCTCCAGTGCCTGACCACTCTTTCAGTAAAGTAATTCTTCCTAATATCTAATCCAAACCTCCCCTGCCGCAACTTCAGACCATTTCCTCTGGTCCTGTCATTGTTCACTTGGGAGAAGAGGCCAACACCCACCTCTCTACAACCTCCTTTCAGGTAGCTGTAGATGGCAATGAGGTCTCCCCTCAGCCTCCTCTTCTCCAAACTAAACATGCCCAGTTCCCTCAGCCTCTCCTCATATGACTTAGTCTCCAGACCCCTCACCAGCTTTGTAGCTCTCCTCTGGACACGCTCCAGCACTTCAATGTCCCTCTTGTACAGAGGGGCTCAGAACTAAACACAGTACTCAAGGTCTCATGTCAGCTCACTGGAAAAAAAATGCCATTTCTCATTAGAAGTGCAATGTTCTTCTTCCTTTCCCCATACATTTCTTGGCGGTCCTGGCATATAACAACTGTGCTTTTGCATTTGGCTTGAACTCACCAGTCTGCTCCTAATATATAATGGAGCCTGAGGGGAAGACTTTGCTAGTTAAAAGATCTTTTAATGGAAAAACTAGTTACAGAGCTATGCTGTGGCCTTGCTGGTCTGAAAAAAAAAACAAACACCAAACATAACAACAAAATAAAAAAAAAACAAAAACGCAAACAGAATAAAGAGCAGACAAATATTTTCCATGCCACCACTGGTTAAAGCAAATGGGAACACAGACAGGGATGTCATTACAGGGTCCTATGGCTACAGGAGCCATTCTACTACTGAAGTCACCAGGAGTTGTGAGCTAGAAACCTCTGCTCTATGTCTGTATGTTGCAGCTGTGAGAAGCAACGAGTGCTGCATTTCATCAGCTTCTGCTGAATTTTGGATTCAGTGTCAGTCCAGAGGCATTAATTGTTGCCTTTTAAGTGGCAAGGTCTGGTTTTTTTCTGGTGAAAGGAAGGTGCTGCTGATAGGAATTTGCCTCTAGGATGTTGGGAAGTTCTGCCTCCTTGAACACCCAGGTCTTGCATATTGTTCAATGTTCAAAACTCAGCGGGAGCAATAAACCCAAATTTCCTTACAGCTGATAAGGAGCAACTGTAAGGGGAAGCTCCTGAGCATGCCCACTCTGTCCGGGATGTGCATGTAGGAACTCAACAGCAGCACTGCGATAACTTAATGTAACCAGTTATCCTTCCCTTTCGCCTGACACCTTTTTTTTTTTCCCAAGTCAAGGCATGGAGGTGTGGCTAACCATTGGCATCTCCACACCTCAGGCTGGCAAGCTACTGATGCAGGGCATGGGTGATAACACAGTTCACCTCTGTCTTCACATTAGAGATGAAAGGTCCACTCTTTTGGACAAGCCAAATCAGGATAAGCCAAAACCTGACTACCCAGAGTAATTTCCAATTGATAAATACATCAGAGATCTCTCCCTCTCCAAAGCCTCTTGGGCAAAAACCAACTTAAAGTAGAATGTTTCAAAATGCAGGGCTATATTTAAAGAATGGTTTCTTCTCTGCAGTGTAATATTGCAGACATAATTGACTACTGGACGATGATGTACATATTTGTGTTGGGATTCACGCAGGTAGAATTTGAACAAAAACATTTAAATACTTTAAATGGTGACATCAGTAAAACTCCAAAAGTGTGTATGGTTTTGTATATTAAATATATAGATACATGTGCATGATTTTGTAACAATAATTACATGCCTTTATAATTGCAATGGTTTGTGTACACTCAAAAACATGATGCTTAAAAATTTTTCTCCCAAAATACCAAAACCAAACCCAAATGCTTAGTTTTTTACATTTGCGCGTTCTCTTTGGGGCAGTTCCTACACTCCTTTCTAAGGGGTGGAGCTCTAGAAGTAGTATACAACCACCAGAGTGAAGGAAGGTAGCAGGTACTGCATTTTGATTGTAATCAGAGCCTTGTCCCCTCTTAAGGGAATTCAGTGGGTGTTTTAATTGAAAAATTTTGGCTCTACCCAGTTTTCTACTTATGTTCACAAACAATACTGACTAGATCACTTTCAATCTCAAGTTTACATGACTAACTAGTAATTTCCTTCATTTGTGACATACCATGACCCTCCTTGATGCTGTTAAAGTTTGTGAGTCCACAGAAAAGCACTGGCAAGTTGATAGGGACTGACCCTTGGTAAGTTGTTCTGCAATTGCTTGACTTTGCTCTGCAAGTTTATGCTCTCATAGCAACATGGACTGCATCTCATTCTATGCTGACTTCATTAAAAGAAAACGATCCTGTCTTTCAGTTTAAAAAAAAAGAAAAGCTGTAACTGTTGAAGCAGCACGCACCTAATAAGCTACTTCTAAATCTGGCTCCATCATTTCAGTCTGTGGACTAGCAGAACAGAGCTTGCAGAATCCTTCTCAAGTAAGTATTGCTTTCTCTTAACAGCATGTTTGTTTTTTCATTTAAAATGTATAACAGGTAGTAAAGAAGTCTTCAGCATTGAATTAGTGGTGCTGCAATATGACAACTGAATGCCTGCTTTAAACATGAATTAACATGCTCTGTTGTTCCATTTGGCAGACATTACTGTCTTAAAAAGGAAATATTTAATACATTAAGGTACAAGACAGCAAATTATATGGATGAAGCCTCCCAAAGCTGCAGTGCTAGAAAACTAATGGAATGATTTGTAATTGAGTGTCATGATAGTTTTTTTTTTAAATGAGTTATATATCTTTTATTTGCATAATGCACATCATGGAATATGTCTATTTGATTTCATTAGAACTGGAATATGTATTCTGAATATGCACCGGCCATTAAGTATGAAATTAGCAAAATCCTTTCTGTCTTCAAGAAAGGAAAAAGTCAGATAGTAGTATTAATATTATTAATAAAGCTAATATATACACACTAAACCTACCTCAGATTTATATTAAATGCTGAAGGAAAATATTTGTAATGGGTGACTTTGTATAGTTATACAAAGTATTAGTCAATCGTTGTTAAACCCAACAGAGTATAGATGAAATAATTGTTTGTATAAGAAACAGAATAAATGCATGCTGGTTGCCAAACCAAACAGCACATACTGTAGCATGCTTTCTGCAAGAGTGTTTAAACAGCTCTGATGAATATGTTTCTTTAATATAATGAAATGGGGTGGGACTATGGGAGTTGAAGGAAAAAAAATAGCAATATTTTGCTTCATGTTTAAATTGCAACTGTTGTAGCAGAAAGGAGTTAGGAACAGGGAAACCACAAGGCTACCTTTACATTTAGTGTGCAAACGCACACATATCCACATGCAAGCAAACATATTTTTTCTCATTTAGTCGTAGCTGCTTAGCACAAATTCCCTTGATGTGCAACTCTGACTGCAAACATGCAGGTTTGCAGCACTCAGCAAATCTATATTGTAGCTGCATCTGAGATATTACAGCTCTGGTACTAATATCCTGGAAAGTTTTAACACAAACACGTCCTATACCTCCAAATAATACTATTTATCATATTTTTTTTATGTAAGGAAAAATATGCTGCGAAAAAATCAAGTTTTTAGTTAACTTCCACAGAAAACTGCATAAACAGTTTTCTCCTGCTCAAGTTATCCATCCCCCAACACCCCATGACAACAGAAGTCAAGAAATTACCATTTACTTCTCCCAGTTATTTTCAAATTATTCATAACAAATTTAAAAGCATACTGCCAAGCCAACTCATTTATATTCAGGCAAGCTTTTTTAAGCAAACTTTTCCAGGACATATTGAAGCATGGAACTGGAACAACCATTTCCTTATTTACTGTGTAATAGAAATAGAAAGTCTTTGGCAGATTATGCATATGGAGAGATAAAGAACGAAAGCAGAGATAACAAAATTACTGTGTTACAGTTACAGTGAACAATAATATATACTTCCTTTTGCAAGAAACACTAAGCTTCCGAGGGCCAGCTCTGAACAGTCTAATAAATTAGAAGCCAGTAAAGGAGACATTTAGCCTGACATCGAATCATAGAATCATAGAATGGTTTAGGTTAGAAGAGACCTTAAAGATCATCTAGTTCCAACCCCCCATGCCGTGGGCAGGGAAACCTTCCAGTAACATCCCACAGCCCTTCCCAAAATCTCAGGAAAACACAGGATAGTTATAACAAGGCCAGTATGTAGTAAAAGTTATGGTACATCCCCATGAGACTGAAGGAGACATCAATGAGTAGTAACACCACTAACAAGCTTTGGTCACTTCCACAGCTATTACCATTCAGCAACAAGAGGAAGCAATCATTGGTACCTATTTCTGAGACAGACTAGGAGGGCGGGGAGGAAGAAGAGAGCTGCATTTTTGAGGCCTCCAAGGGGAAACGGTGACTTCATAATCAAGGAGACGGCATTGTTTAGATGAAAAGGCCCATTCCTTCCTTATCCTTTGTGATTTCCTAATCCTCCAAAAGAATGATTATAATAAAATCCCACAAACCTGGTACAGGTCAATTGTTCTTATGAAAGTCAAAGCCCCCAGGGATTTGACCCACTACAAAGATCTATGAATTTTTGTAATATGTTCTTGAACAACTCAATCTAACACAGAATTTACTAATTTGAATAAGCTCACTGGACAGGGGTTGGGAGGAGGGAGGGGGGAAGAGGATATCATAGCAACATCTTATTCCTTTGTGGTTTATGCATTTGACAAAGACTTTCCTCCCAGTCTTAAACTTTCCTCTATGTTTAACATTTAATTAGTAGAATTACATATTCCTGCAGATGTAAAAAAAGATGACAAGAGAAATGCTGCTGTACTGAAAGATCTCTTCAATACTCCTGGAAGCATCACTGGGATGGACTTTGGGTAGCCTTAATTCACCAGTAAGGTGGTATCACATCAAAAAGGGACGTTATATGGCTTCAGAGACAGCAAGGTCTTGCAGACTGTGGCATCCAACATCAAACTAGGAATAGATTTAAGTAAAAAAAAAAAAAAATTGGTATAGAAAATATAATGAATTTTAAAATAAAGCAGAATTCAGTGGGTGGGAAATATTTTCGTTCCACCTGAAGAAAAACGAAGTGCATTCTTATTCCAAGTCTGATTTTGAACAAGAAACCAATTCCATTCTTCCACTCACTTTTCCTCTCTACTGTCTTAAATTTTCTTATGCCTTTTCCTCCTCTTTTGCCAAATAATAATAATAATAATAAAAAATAATAACAGGATATAGAGGCTGGGAAACAGGAAGAGAGAAAAGGGAGAGTAAAAGGAGGAAAATGGCATACCTATTTTGGAAAGCCACATGACACTGCCATCCTACCTCAAAGAAGCACAGGTTTAAGAATAGACTCAAAGGAGACACTTTCCTAAAAACACACATGTTCAAGGAACGGTGGAAGAAACTAAGACTCCTCATCTGTGTATTCTCAGAAAGATCAATTATTTTGCTGTCTTTTCACCAATTGACTACAAAATGAACTGGAGACACAGAATCAAATGCTAGCGTAAGGCAGATGACCTACAGCTCTACCCATCCTACAGCACGGCTCCAAAGAAGATACAGTGTGTGAAGAAGAGCTCATGGAGCAGCTGGCTAAAGCAGAAGCTGAGCAAGAAAAAGAGGATGTTGGCAGAGGAGAGAAAGCATTTTGAGGACTCATTCACAGTCCAGGTACGCAGCCGCGGTTGGTCACTAAACACTAATCTGATAAAGAAACAGTTATTCACAGATGCTATTATCTTGAGTTATCTAGGCAACTCCATCTCTCTTGGATGAGGACAACGTTCTCTCAGGCAGGTGATATCACAAGCTTTTTGTGCTGAGAAGTTCCAACACAGAGAAAATGCTATAGTATTTATGCTCTGAAGCTTGGCCTAACTAGACCACAAATCTGCTCCCTGTATTGTAGATCAGCCTCCATATCATTTTGTATTCCTCTCTTCAAAGCAGCCCATTGTCCGAACTGTGGAAATAAAAGATCACTTAAAACCCTTGAAAAAAGATCACAGTCGGCAGGTTCATTTCTCTGGCTTTTCTCAGCAAGAGTAAAATTTCTCTTCATGGGAGAATGAAAGGGAAAAAGTCCCTTGGGAATTAAGGGTAACCAAATGTCATTATCTAATGCCTCAAGTGCCTGGTACATTTCTTTGAGCAGTTTTAAAAGTATACACAGCAACATGTGTCCACAGTGCAATTTTCTACTGCTAGGGAGCAGACAACACAACAGCCAACAGCTTACAACTGATACTAATTTGGCTGCTTGCACAGTAATGGAACACGCTCTCATAGGGTGATACTGATTGCAGTAAAGATCTGTGTTGAATGGAAAGACTCTTTTCTTCTGTTGTACTGCTATAAAAATAATTTTAAAATTGGTATATTAAAACATTTTGCGCTTACATTTTTCTCTTCCTTATTTTTTAATTCATTTTTTAAAGCTATAAATATAGCTTGCATGTTAAATGGGTGGCTGGCTCCAGTTTTACTGCAGCTGTAGCATTTGTCAGAGAACAGTGACTCTGTTTTCAGGGTGGTGCAGGATTATGCTAAAAAACGTCTCTCCTCTAACGCTCAAGACTTCTTACAGGCTTAGCACAGCTCTGTCTAGTATATAGCTATAAATTAAATGAATCAGACTTGTGACTGTCAGCCAGAAAGATGGCACAGCAATCTGTTGCATTGTGTTTGGTCACTCTGCAGTTGTAAGACAGTTAAGTATTTTCCTCATCACGGTGAAGAGCTAGATTAATGAGAATTCAGAAGAATTTAGATCCTTTAGGTCCTTTTCATGCCAATAAAACCTGCCATTTGTTAAGAATCCAGACGGATTTAATGGTGGAAGCACTGGTCCAATTTTTCTGTTGTTATCACATGATACATAGCTATGGACAATTGATAGAGAAAGGAAAAACTCAGTTTTAAGATTTTTAACTCATTCCCATTTACAGTCACTCATTAAAATAGAGGAACTGAACTTTCATTCTGCTGGTCCTGAAGACAGCTGGGTCTTACAGAGTTAGAGCTGGAATTTTGCTTAGGACTGCAAGACTTTCAAGAAGAACCTAGTGAGGTAAAATGACTACAGGCAATGCTGGCTGCGTCTCCTGTCCATTGGAAATGATTTTTTTCTAAAACGAAAAAAAAAAAAAAGATAGTGAAGGTAATATTTAGTGAAATGGAATTTTTGCTGTGTGACGCCGAGCATCCTAGAAATAGACATTATTCCCATTAATTTGGAAATGCGATACACTTTCTGGAGAACACCTAAATAAAATAATGTTGAGAAGACTTTAAGCCAATACTGTCGTGCTGAAGAAACTGGGCTAGACAACCTTATATTAAAAGCAAATTACTATTTGGAAACCATTAAAAAATAAGAAAAAAAAAAAAGAAACCATCTGCTAAAGGAAACCCAGAAAGGAACACCTGTATTATTTAAACGGATAAACTTAATTGTAAAACAGAAAGGTCCCACAAAACACTGCAAAATGAACTGCATTAAGTGCAAAGAATAGTGGATAAGATGCACAAAATTTTCATTTAATGCAGGAGGGAAGAGCATATCTGAACAAGAATGGGCACTGGAAGAGTTGAGATACAGCTATTTTGAGTCGACTGTGTGCTGAAGGACTTACAGATCTGTAGGGCAAGCTGAGAACTTTGAAATTAATTGCAGTTTTTGCCAACTCTGATGGATTTGGCTCTGGAGCTTAGGTAGTGTTTCTGAGCAGTTGAAAGGCTGACTGAGAACTAGCAACAAAATTACTTATAGGAAACACACTCCATTGTAATGGAAAAACTCACCCTTTGCTGCAACAAGAACAGCACAGAGAACAGTGTAATTATTGATCCAAAATCCTGAGGTTTACTCACTGACTACAATAGGCTCTGGAACCAATCTTAATTGGAATTAAAATAGACTCTAATATTGTTTAAAATCAGATTTACACTTTTTTTCATTAATAACCCAAAAATTCTCTTATGAATCTCAAAATGTGGAAAAGCTTTAGACTTGTTTATTTTTTTTAATGCAAATAATGTGCTGAATATATTCTTGTTAATGTATCAGAAGGATAATTTTAGATATACAAGAACTTTGCATGCTTCTTAAGTACTAGAACTGTTGAATGTTGTCTGCTTTGACCCAAAAATGATCATATCTTCCCGAGCTCTACAGAAAGAAACTTCCAGTTGTCATAACAACCTGCTGCAGCTCTTTTGCTACATACATATCTTGTATTTGCTTTTGATACTATTAGCAAAAATTAAAATCTCCTGAAGTTTAAAAAACAGAGAGATTATTTATAAGGGAGGGGGGAATTTTATTTTTTTTTAAATTCCCACAAAACTCAGCTTTCAATATTAAATCTTCAGACAGTGGTCTGTAGAGACATTACATTACATTGCCATGTTTGGAGGCAACTGTTATGCTCCATTTTTTATACAAAATATGCAGGTTTCTAATGATGCCTGTGTAAAATGACACTCAGAATATAAATAAGATGAAATTAACCTTTAGAAAAATCTTAATGTGTTTTCCTAAGTAAAAAGTTTACTAGACAAGTGCCTGAATGCTTCAGTCTTGTCAAATGAAATACTGAATCATTATGAAATTCCCAGTTAAGAAGTGATCTTTTTTATCATTCTGTTATAAATGTTTCAGATTCAGCAGTCAATTTAGCAGGAAAGGATCAGTATTGCTCTGTTTATATTCTTATATTAATAGTAAAATAAGATAGAACAGCTTAGCCATTGCACTACAGAAAATTACAAACTGGATCTACTTGAGCCTCTAGAAATGGTTCACTTATGAGTTATCTCTGTGTGAATCTTGATAGTACCTGGAGATGTCACCTTGATCAGGGTCTCATTATGCAAGACTGTGTACCAATGCATAGAAAAAGACAGTCCTTTCCTAATTTGTAAGGACGGTTAACGGCAGCTACAGAAGAAAGCGCAGGTGTTCACCAAAGGTCAACTCACAAGGTAATGGCAGAGCTGCTAACAAAGGGCATCTTATTTATAGTGAAGTCTGTCACTTAGGTCAGACAGTTTTCAATTGATTTGCACAGGCATACTGTATTATTCCAAGAATTGTGCCCACCATTTCTAAAATAGAGCAAAATTAATGCATGAGTTTTTCTCTTAAGATTATTTTAATGTTTATATGACAGTTTTAGAAGGACTTAGAAATCAGGCAAACATCCATCTAGCAGAGGCATGTTGTAGCAAGAAATAACAGAAGAATTTGAGCTCTCTGAAGGTATTTGTTCCAAGAGTACAGCCCAGACTACTGCAGCAATGCATTGCTATTCACAGACATACCTGCTTGCACTGGAATCAGAAATTCTCTTTATCAGCAATGTCTTCAAAGAGATTTAAATATATAAGGCAAAATAATTTTAACACTTTAAAAAGTAAGTTACTTAACATACGGAAAATAAATCATGAATATCAAATCATTATAAAAGAGTTCAAAGTCTCAAACATCAAGATTCTTAAGCATATTTTGGTTTAATATTCAGCTTCTCTATTTGTACATGTGACTAGTGGAAATAATTTCTGTGGTTCAGGTAGTCTCTAGAGAATATTTTGGTGAATTTATTTAAGACAAACCACTGAATAGTAATTGTTACTATAAACTTTGATAGCATCTATTCCAATCAAGATTTATGGGGATTGATGTGAAAAGATCTGTATCATTCAGGTAAGATTTATTTGTCATTTTGTAGCTGTGGCTAAATTTTTTTTTCTTAATAATTTGATATGTGTATGTCATGTCTCTAAAGTCATTAGGCAGAAATCATCTGAAGAAAAAGAAGCAGCAGTATAAGAGTATAAAATCCCCATAATTGTTATGTACCTTACCTAGGTACCTATAACCTATGGCTTCATATTTTTCCTATTTTTTTTTAAATATATATTTGACTGCTATGCAGATGACATACTTCAGAACAAATGGGTTCAATCCTGACAACAGATGAGAATTATATGAGCTATTTTTTTTTGGCTGTACCACAGACTTTTGGCAGATTCACATCTTAAAATTTGCACACATGCAATGGATAGCTGAATTTGTGGTTGTAGTTAACCCGGCTGTGTTCCTGCACAAATGAGCCCAATTCCTCATGAATAAAAAAGCTCTTCTCCAAATATGTACAAGCCATTACAGATTCTGGCTCAACAATGAGGCTTGCTCTGTTTCTGAAACAGACATATTAATAAGGTCCATAAAAATTGCAGAACTCACACTTTGCCAAGCTCTAATGGATCCTGGAAGGCAAAAGACCTGAGATGCATTAGCACAGACCCTACCTCTTTGGGGAATCCTGTTTGCTTCAATGAGTAACCATAAGCTTGCAGAAGTCTGTCTTAGGACATATTGAAAAAGCCCTAAATTCTGGCTTTACAAGAAGACAGTAGTGCTGTATTGTTCCCTGATTGCATTGAAAAGGTCACGACAATCTTTGTGTTGACAATAGAAAGCATTAGCCAGCCCTTTAAACTGGCACCATTCACATTCAAGTGAGAGAGGAATAAATTCATCTAAAACAAGACAGCGTGAACAGGATTTATGCATTTTAAGCCACATTATCTCTGTGATCAGGATAATGTTTGTAACATGCAATGGAATGGCACAGTCCCATAGAAAATATGGAACCATTTCAGAAAGCAATTCCAGTAAAAGCAATTGATTTCTGATGTGTTAAAAGGATCTTCTTTCCCCCTGTTATTTGCAAAATTAATGCACTTACTATGTTAATTTGAGAGATTTGCAACACTTCAGCAGCTTTTATGAACTATGATTTAAATGAGTCCTGGAATTACCAATGTGGAGACAATAAATTCTGTGCAGTGGGTAAAGTGACTTGTAATGAGGGACCTAAATACAATGTCTGCTTCAAAAGCTCATGGAACTAGATTTCAAGCCAAGCTGCCACTGACCTGTCAGCTATGTGTGATATTTTTAAATGTGCTCTTCACTGACTTTTTCCCCCTTCCTTGACACCTTCTCCTACTCTTCAGTCCCTTCTAGGGATCCTCCTCTTGTCACCCTGCCCCAGCGTTTAAGGGAGGTCACTCCTCAGGTTTCTGTTTGTGATTCACCTCTCTCTTCTTTCTGCACCTGCTGCATTTCATAAGTCAGAAAGGCATGGTGGTGGCAATGACTGTGATGTAGGCAGAGTCTGATTCCCACCAGACAAAAAGGGTTAAATGACTTGCTTTCACCCTTATGCTAAAGTACGGAGATGCAAAAAAACCCTTTTGAGTTTTTCAGTCAGTTCATTCTCTGGTCAGTTCCTGTGGCAGCACATCACCAGGACACTCCAAACCTTCACACTGTTTATAAAGTCAGGCTGTAGCCCTTAACTTCACTTACACTAGCCTTTAGGTTCCCACATATACAAAGCAAAAATAGAAATTCTGCACATCACAGTTCAGACTTGCCTGTCTATAAAGACAGCAAAGAATGAGAAGAGCTTCACGTGCAAGGTACTGGAAGAACCCATCATTACTGCTCCAGACTCATTTACAATGCTGAAATATCGCACCTCACTTTGGATTCAAACCTTTAAAAATTATCTTAGAATGAAAACTATGGCAAGAACAAGCAGGTAGAAAGCGAGAATCACATTCTTTTTTTGCCTTTCTGGGTCTGGCAGATCTGTCACTAAGCTTTCTAACAGAATAGCAAACACTAGTAACATTAGGACAATACAGCTTGACCTTCTCCACTATCGGATTTTAAAAAGCCCTGAAACAGAACCACCCCAGACTTTACTTAGTGAGAATTGATCTACATCATGGTATTCAGTTTCCAGTTCAACAGACAGGAATATATCATACGCTGCTTTGGATCAATGAAAGCCCATGCTCATCCACTAAGCACTCAATACCCTGGAAAATTTGCATGTCCTATAGATTCTATTCATTAGTATGGCTAATTAAAATGATGAGAATGTGCTATTGATCTAATTATGAAACATACACATACTTTGGGATGCATATGGGATAAAATGTGGTGGCTGCACTGTTATGCCTTTCAAAGGCATGCCCGTTGTCTTAAAAGATAGAGAAGGATTTATGGGAATGCCGCTTCCACTGATACCAGCTGACATAGAGACACAGAAATAAATGGAGTCACTGACAAAGGGCTCCATTTCCCCTGTTAAGCCAGAGGGTGCTGTGCCTGGAAGACTGGCCAAGCAAGAGCGGGTTGGCAGGGTGATTGAAGAAAGAGCATGCAGTGCATCCACCGTCACATGTGTACCAGAAGCAGGAACTGATGCGGAGAGGAATCTCTCTGGAGATTTGACAATGAACAGTTACTCAAAACGCTGCAGCTCCAGTGAGGACAGCTTTGAGTTACAGGGTAGCACAAGGTCAGAAGCTAAAAGCTTTGTGAAAAGCAAAAATAAGGATGAAGGCTATCGACCTCATCGATCAAAGCACTGTCAGAAAGGGGGTGCAAAAACCCACGGACTGGAACACTCTTCTCTACATCCAGCAGAACTGGGAAACACAAGCCAAAAGCTCCAGAAGCAGAAGAAGACTCACAAGAAAAGCAGTTCCTCTGCATCTGATTTGAGCTTGGTGAGTCAAGGATCATCAAGTTCATTGTCTGTTGTGGAAGAAAAAATAGAAGCTAAACTCAAATTCTCTCAATTTATCAATGAAGTTACTTTCAGAGTGCTTGATCCCATGAGCCTGAGGGCATACCGAGCTGCTAAACTGAAAAATACCTTTACATCCAGCGTGAGAAGCCTAGATGATTTGCATATTAAGAGGAAGTCTTCTGAAAGCTGGAAAGAGAACATTCTAGATGGGAAACCCCATGAAGAAGCAGACTTAGAGAGTCTGAGAAGTGACGACATTGTGGATGGAGCACGAACACGCAAATTAGAGAAATCCTTGTCCCTGGATACAAGCCCTTCTCTCAGGTCACTTGATAATGGTGCCTCATGCAGAACAAGATCTGGCTTGCCTGTAGAAATTATGATTTCTCAAAGCAAGGAAATGCCAGCCGCAAAGTCTGCATCTCTGCCTAGAAGTGCAAGCATGGTGAGCTCTCTCTCAAATCACTTCTTTGCGTGGTATGTGACAAGTACTTGCGCATTAACATGACTATTTGAGGAGTGTTTCTGTCTTCCGGGGTGGGCTCTTACTGTGTACACAAACTTTTATCCAGGGTGGAACAGACATGGAGGATTTATTTTTAGTATCTGAAGAAACCAGCTCTAGGAGTTATGGGAGGAAGGAAAGACAGGATACAACTCTGTAGTCTTTTTAGTTTGGTGTCTTAAAGGAAGACTTTATGAGATCAAATAAGAAAGGTATTCCTGCATTGCAATGAAGCATATATATAACCAGGTCAGTTTGATATGAGCAGTCAAGGCGCCCTCAGAAAAGAGTGAAGAGGGTACTGTGACAGACTACTCAGGTAGTCAAGCTCACTAGCTTAGATCTTGCGCAGGTATCCCTACACTAAACAGGCGTCCTCAATTAGTGTGTTTAAGTACTAGTGAGAGCTCTGACATCCTGAAAATGTTCCTAAGGTTTGTGTGTCTGGAGTTAATACATCTAGATTGATGATTTCTTTCCCGATCTTTCTGAAAAGAAACCGTAAGAACTGAAAAAGAAAGAACAGAAGGCTGAAGTTTTTTTCCATGGTCTGATCAAAAATATTTATGCTTTTAATTTTTTCTTATGAGATTCTCTGTTTGGTTGAGGAAGAGGTGTTTATGCCTATGGGGGAGGGTGAAGGGAAATTGTTGTTCTTTGCTTGCATGTCGTTGTCGGAAATCCTGAGCTGCCAAACCTTGAACTGATACATTATGCTATTATGTCTCCAGAGCAGTAGCTGTAATCCTGCAAAACAATAAGGGCCCAGGAACTGTTGCTTAAGACTATACACATGTACACAGATGTTGCTAAAATGGGAGTTGCTACAGCTGCATTATTCTTTAAAAAGTCTATTCAAATTTAAAAAAACAAAGAAACAAGGTTGTCTGTTTTCACAGAGGACTGTAGCAAGTGGGAGAACATCCCGGTCTTAAGAATTCCATGCAATCTTCAGCAATCCAAGTTTAGGATTTTATAGGATGCCCTTGGATGTTTTTATTATCACCTATCAAAGATGGCCGGAGGGAGAAGAGGTGAAAGATAATGAAACACAGAGAGAATTTGCTCACTGTGTCATGTCACAGCCCCACAATGGGAGCTGTCCTGCAAAGGGGTCAGGAAGCTCCAGCCTGAGCCCATGGCAGGATATGCTTTTTTCACATTTCAATTAGCCATCTGTCAGAGCATCTTTTCCAGTGGACTTGCTCATAGTGTACAGATTGGAACATCTAACCGATCGAGTACTAACTGACGAAACACTCCCGAGTGCTCTGTAATTCCACTCAGTTAATGTAGCCATCAGTCTACTCCAATTTAAGTATCAGCCTGCTCTAAATCTAGTCATTCAAATTAAACACAGTAGTTACCAAGCATCTTACCTCAACAAACAATGCCTCAGATTGCAGAGCTCAACATGAGAAGAGAAAGGACTGGCAGGGCAAAAACAAAAAGCAAAACACGTTCAGCCACATCTACAGATTCATGTCTCCTACACGCAGAAACTTTGACTTCAATGCAATTTATTTAGTGCAAGTCCTCACCTGAAGCCTGTCTCGTAAGAGCAAAAGGATAACTGTACAGACAGTCTTGGGTGCCATTATTGTAAAGATATTTAAAAAGTACTTGGTTATGTAAGGTACGTTTGAATACGCATATAGAACATTGCCTAAAACTGGTTCATGTTTTAGTTGCCAAGTTATTATTCATACGCAGAAGATAATCTTGGAGAGAAAGAAATGGATCCAGTTACATTGATTTAAATATAAAAACAGGGTAGCAGAGATATAACGACACACATCCTGAAGAACGTGAAAGAACATGCTTGAAAGTTTAAGTTAAGAAAGCTGCACCTAATAAAAAAATATGACTTAGAAGAGGAAATCTGTGACATTGCCTCCTGCCTGTTATGTTTTCTGAACACCCTGACGTGTCTACAACTGTGGCTGCACTACATTTGATGTGTCTATATTGGATCTAGACCCACTAAAGCGATTTTCAACTTTCAGAATTCTGAGAACTGGTCAAAATGTTCAGGGACATTTCTGCAGCAAGTATTTATCGTTTTGAAAACAGCTGCCACTGAAATAAAATCTCACAAAGAAACCACCCTCACTGTAGATCGATGATGAGGAATTTCCAGACAGCTAGCAGGATCAAAAAGGAACCTCCATTTAGTGACTGAAGTTAAAGGGAATTCTGATAGGTAGAAAGCAATTATAAAATACAATGGACAAGACATGGACATCCTGGCCATCAGGATGAAATTATTTCTCATTTCTATGTACTTATCTAAATTTGGAGTCACTGGATAAATAAGCAGGAATGCAAAATGATTTAACTAGACGAAAGCAAGCCTCTGAATCCACACTAACATGGAGGAGAGTGCACAACCTGAGACTAGATCATATTTCCAGGCTGAAGTGAAATGACCAGTTCAGCAGGCTGAAAAATGGAGGAAAAGTCTGGAAAGTTTCTCAGAACTGGGAACACATGCTGGTCAGATTTTGTCAAAGGACAGATCAACACAGAGAAAAATGTGGATGGGTCCAAACAATACGTATTTTCCTCAGGTCCAGGGTATGTTTCAAAGAAACCCAGGCATGAGAGGAGACTGGTCTGTGTCTTTTAATACACATTTTATGTTAAATACATTTGTTACAAGTAACCAATGCCTTCAGGAAAGTTTGGGTACCACTGCTATTGTTCCAGGAGGAAACTATGAGTAAAAAATTAGTTCCTAAATAATCATACAGGAGACTGACTTCAGACCTGTGTAAGTCTGCAGCATCTTGAGATTTGAATCAACCTGAATATTACATTTCCAGTAACTGTAGTCGTATGTGAATGAAGATCAACTTTCCGACTAGGTCTTGGCTTTAGGTATCTACTTTTGCCCCCACAAGGGACCATATAATACAGTATTAGACCTGATTTTTCTCGATCACAGGAAAGCAATCCTCTTTCTTTCTTATAAGAGCTGTGTCTTTCCCTTTTATGAGAAACCATCAGTAGTATACATTCTGTGTGCAAGAGGTCTCAGAAGCACTTAATTATTGACCTCATCATTGCAACTGTATGCATACATATCCTAAGGAATTGTGCACTTGTCACTAAAGACCATGACATTATCTCATCCCACAAAATAAGAAAGGTCAAGCCTGATCAATACAAATGATTTACTAAGCTGCAATAGCCCCACTGAGTTGTTAGAAATACAGTGTTCCAATTTCTTGCAGAGGATGTCTTAAAAAACAAGCTTTGGTTGGCATAGTGGCACTTCCACAAAACATTTTGAAAGTTAAGACTTCAGATGCTATAAAATATGCCTGAATTGGGCAGGTGGCAAGAGGGCAGAAACAGAGCCTTGCTCCATAGGAACTAACAATGCTTATGGAGCCATGTCGGAGAATAATTTAGCCGCATCCATGCAAAGCTGCATAGATCCAACAACATTTGCCTATTACCTAGACAGCATCATTGCATGAACACAGACTCTGAACCCAGAGTGATGTGTCTGTGTGGCAACACATTAGGTGGGCTTCTCAGATCGGTTTGGCACCAGCTTATGTGTTTCTTCTATATTTGACATACTGTAGCTACCAAGCCAACTGCATCCCTGCTTGTCTCACATCTTAATCTGCCCTTCATCTCTCAAATGAATTGCACTAGTCTCATCACCCAGCTCAGGCTGATGGTACAGCCACCTGGCAGCACCTGCAGAGTCACTGATGCAGTCATGCCACCTCCTGTGTGATTTAGTCTAAAGGGCCAAACTTTGGCTCCATATAAGAAATTCAGTTCCCTCCTGTAGCCTTAGCAAAACTATCTATCTGAAAACAAAATATTCATTCTCACTCTGATTTCAATCAATGTATGCCCTAAAGTATTTAATTTATTTAATTATAACCCTCGAGACAGAAAGGGACAAATGCCTGTTACAAAGGCTTGCATCCTTATAAAATGCAGATGAGTAAAGCACAAGCTAGAATAAGACTCCTTTTCATTCCTCTCACAAGAAACAAATATTACAATAATTATTATAAATAAGAAATATGACCAATGTAGACATTTATAGAGGATGTCAAGAAGATTCAAAATCTGATGATGTATATATCTAATCCAGGTAGGCTATTTAATTCTTAAGGAACCCTATAGGTAGCCTACTGACAACACAAACAAGGAAAGTGATACTAATTTCTGCTCTTTCTGTTATGCATGAGGATTCCTGCTCTTCGTTACAGGTTACCTTGCAAGAAGAATGCCTTAGCATCAGGATGGCTTTCTGAAGGTGCAGAGGTATCTTTAAAAATTGTAGCCTCACACACCTGAACTTCCCAGGCATGAAGGAACCTGAGGTAGAGTAAGACTGTCTTGCAAAGGCTGTGGTAGAATGCCATGAGTAGAAAATGCAACTAATCTTCCATTTCTAAAGAAACTCAGTTTCTAGGGCACCCAAGTTCTAACAGAATCTCACTGAAACAGCAGACAAGATGGTGATTTTTGTTGCTCTAGGCCAAAGCTGTTTTATACAAGAAGGTTTTCAGTCCTGTTTCAACCCTTCCAGCCTGCTACCATGCTGTAAAAAAGGCAATTGCTTTGTTCTTGGATGAATGCCAAATCTTTCCTTTCGATTTACAGTACAAGGATGTTTACAAGTAAGATTTGGGTCCAAATACATTATAATGCAAAGTATCTATTATTTCACTGACTCATGCATGCAATATGCTAAAAGATAAATAGTAAGAGGTGGCACCAGTAGCGCAGAGAGATGAAGCGATTTGCCCAGGTCAGTGATCAAGCAAGCAGCAGAACACAGGCCTGAAAAGCCTTCCAGTATCCTACTTTCTGGTCTGTTCCTGCTCCTTCAGTCAGGCAGAACAATGTAGAACTACCCTCAACAGCAGAAATAATGAAGCTCTGATCCACAGCTCTGGTAACTCAAGGTTACTAGAGGAAGGTAAGAAAGACAACTATATCAGATGCTTCAGTTCTTTAGCACATAACAGATCATATCATTAAGGCTTCATATTAGTCTCATATGGTAATGGAAAATGCTACATGGCCACTTTTCCTGGTACCCTGGCTTCTCTTTTGCCATCTTATCCCACATGACACTGCTTAGAAGTTTGCTTTCCTCTGCCTTGCAAACTGGAGGTGACCACCAGGCTGTCAGTCTAAAAATGTTTTTTTAAAATACATGGTTTAGTTCCTTTGCCAAAAACTTGACTGAGAGAAGGTATCTGTCACTTCTTTTCACCATTCAGAAACATTAGACAAATACTGCAATTTTCAGACTTCCTAGCTTTAAACTCATTATCACACAAAGTGAGTTTAGCCACTGAGGTGCCAGCAATATAAACCATAACAACCTCACTCTGTTATTTTTTCTTCATCTGCAGATCCCTGAAACCAGTCTCTGTGTCTGGTAATACTGCATAAGAATCACAGGTCAAAACAATTGAATTTGGGTGTGGAAAGCCAAGTACCACATCTTTAGTTAATTGGGGCTGCTATTCCTCGATACCTCCCAAGATTCCTATTGCATCATTATAACCTCTCTCCTTCTGATACCAACACTGACTGTTTTTCTAATTCTATACACCACTATTATGAAATTGTCACTCTCGGTGCAGTAGTAATGAGTAGTATTGCAAATGTATGCAGATGTGTACACTTGGACCTTCCAGGGTAGGCATATTAGCTTCATAAGACCTCATAGGTGTTAGGCAGCCAAATACTCTGAGCTATAAAATCTGATGGCTAAAATAAATGGTAGTGCTTTCTGACCCTTACTCCAACTGAAATCAAAGGCAAACCTTATTTTCCACTGATCAAGCTATCTTAAATATCTCCTCAATCTCTGAGAGGACTTGGCTGTGTTAGGTTTGAAGCACGTAGTCGTACCAGCAGCAGCCAAGCTGGGGCAAGATGGAGCTCAGCAAAGACTAACAGTCCAAGTATTTACTCAGCTTCATCAGTTAAATATAGAATTCTGAATCCTCTCCTTCATTTTGTTTGTGACATTTGTGGTACAGTCACAAAGTAAGGGAAGCCAAGAAGGCCATGTGCAATTTCATCTATAGTTAACACCTCTTGTCCCAATAACGTGGCATTGACTCTTTTTCCCACTGCTAAGTGGAGTGCAGCAGCGATGTACTGTAGGAGAGATCAGCATAATGTTTTTAGAGCAGCAGATGTGACATCGTTTTACAAGCAACAGTATGAGCAGATGGTGTTTAGAGAGTTCTCCTTGCCTGCTCTAAAACACCTCCATTGGGTCACTAATGGATCCTTCGTCTAGTCGAACACAGTGCATAAAGCTACAATGTTCCCAAGATGACGCATATGGTCATTTACAGCTTCTCAGCTCATCAAATACAAATTAGATCAAAATCTTCTTTCCAGAGCACAGACATCTATAAGCCAGTACTCAAAAGAGTAAGCTATTTATTCAAGACAGGATAAAATAAACACAGTCTGAGCTACTTGACAACAAAAAGAATGTGTCTTCAATGAAATTAAGTATCTCACCGTAAAGCCTGCAATTTTTGAAGTTAAGATTTATACTTAGGGTGTCTGCCCTCCCCCCACCCCCATTTTTAGAGAAGGGGAGCAGCGAGGCAGGAAGTACATCTTCGGATAAAGGAACAGACATTCTAATGGTGAATTTCTGCACAGGATTCAGGGCTCCATGCAGAACACAAAACCATTTTCCAGCCAAATCTACTATTTGCCTTCAGAGGGGCAGCTACTCAGCCAGAGAAAAATGCTGAGCACATGAAGTTCACCTTGATTTCGGTATCTCTTGGCACTGGCCATAGGAAAGCAACATTATGAATAAAAAATGTTTAGTGTTTCTTTTGCAGTGATTTTTGTTAACATGACTTTTCCCTGTCCTTTGAATTTGAAAATCACTTCTCAATTGCACTCTCTATCTTTAGGTGCCTTTAGAAAGAAATGGTACTTTCAGAGTAATGGAAGCTGAAACAGGCTTATAACAATTACCATCAGCAGAGATGCCTGAAAACTGCAGAGCCAGACTAAGGGAAAGCAAAAGAGTAAGAGGTAGAAAAGACCAATAGATCTTTCTTCTCTGGCCCAGGTTTGGTCTAAAAGCCTTTCTGTGAAATTTATGACAACAGATTTTAAAGGTGTTTCAACCTGTTTTTCACTTCTTCCTTCAGCCAGCAGCATGTGTTTGTCATGTTTATGAAATGGGTTTTTTTTGCCCTGCCATAGCATGGCCTTGGTATATCACAGAAGCAGAAGACCTCAGCATGTGTCCCACAGACATATACAATAATTAGCAAAAACATTTTGTCTGGTCAACATAGTGAAAATATCTGAATTCCACCAAGAGAAGATTCAAACGCAAGGCACTGCCCAAAGCCAGAGGTTGCTCTGGTTTATTTTCCATTTGTGAGTGACTGGTATTTTTGCCCCACTCATTCTAAGGTTTTTGGTTCTATTAAAATTCTGCCCACTGACGCACTGCATGCAATGAATAGAAACACTGATGTAACCTTGCTCCTCTCCCCACTGTGCTCTAACGTCTAACCTGAGTGAAATAGAAGTTTCTTCTTAATATGAACCTAGCACAGCATGCATTTCAGGGACCAAAAAGAGGGAGTCAGTATTACATTACTCTGCAAAAGCTGCACTTGGAATACTCTGTTTTCCCTGTAGGTCTTGGTGCTCCATGGGTTTTAGTGGGACATCAAAAACTGTAGCATTAAAACTTTGAGACCAACAAATTTCAAGAGCAGGAACTTTTATGAGTTACAGGATGGATTGGAGTGTTTTATACTAAATGTTGGCCTCAGAAATGAAGCCTACCTGCCCCAACACCATGAATCATGTCTCAGAATATCAGGAACTGCTGGCTTTGACTTCAGGTCTGATAAGGACAAGCAGGACCTCATTTTGGAAGCTGTTTTATATTTATAAAATATGTATTTTTTTCATAAAGCTCTAAAAAATGACATTTTCACAGACTAGTTCAGACTTTTTTTTCAATGACTTCCTCTTTGCAAAGGGGCTTAAATTTGACCTTCTCAGATGAAACTTTTCAGCACCAGGAGTTTTAGATGACAGGAAAACACATCTTGTGGATAAGAAAGAAGCAGCAGATGCCATAAATCTTGGCTTTAAAACAGTTTCCCATGATATTCTCATAAGAAAGCCAGGAAAAGATGGGGAAAAGCATTAAAAAGTAGATGCAAAACTGATTGGAAAATCTTATTGAGAGGGTAGTTCATAATATTCAGTTGTGAGTGGGTTCTCAGGGGGACAAATAGTATTTGGTATTAGCAAGCAGATGCATTTGCTTTGAGATACTATTGTTGTCTATGTACAGAGAGTAAATAAAACAAGCAATTCTGCTCATTTGTCTGATTTGGAAACTACAGGAGCACATTTATACCCCTGTGTAATACTCTTGAGAGGATGCTTGTGAAATTTCCAAAATGCTGACTCTCTAACAATAAGCAGGCACTTATCGAACTTAAAGGAAGCCTTCCCATTTCTGAAAATCAGCCTTGGTGGAAAAGCCTTCAAGTCTTTTTTTTCTACAGTGTAGAAAACTTTCTACGCTATAGTGTAGAAAACTGTCTAGTGTACCTAAACTGGACAGAAATTGTTTAAACATCTCGCTGTGTTCCCCATCCCTGAAATCAGAATTGTATCTACAACTAAATTTGCTTCCTTTTTCACTACCAAAAGGATATTCCAGAACTTGTTGGGAACTTAATGTTGAAAAAACTCACGTAAGCTGGATACAACAGCATGGGAGTATTTATTGCTGAACAGCTAGCTCATAGACTGTAGTTTCCAAAGCCTTCCGTTATGACACTGTTGGCCACGAGCTCTCAATTTCTGACAGTAAATTCAATACCTGAAAAGACAAACCAAAATTATTCAAATGCACATCTGTATCTGTCGAGCTTATGAGCTGTTTCATTAATATTTGATGTTAGTTGGGCAAGAATGAGCAGCGATATGGCAGTGTCTGCCTCCTGCTCTCTGCTTGGATAGCGAGAGCATTTTAAACAAAAGAGAATGAGGAATAAATACTAGGCCTGTTTGTACAGCAACACTTGTTCTCTTGAAAATAGAGACATTTCCCCCAAAGAACAGCTATTCCCTAGATAACTGTAGTAACAAAAACCTGCTGTGTGAACACGGTTAAAATGAGCAGCTATTGAGGTTTCAAAAACTGGTTCACAACCACTTATTCCTACAGCAGCCAGCCAGACCTTCGCACCGCTTGCTATGCTGCGCTGTGCTGCGAGCTCACAGAAAGTACCAGACACGTCCTATTTCTGGAGACTCAGAGCTGAATCATAGTCTTGCAACAAGAAAATCGGGACTGCCTGTAAGCCAGCCAGAGGAAACAAAACAGCAACAGCCGCTGGTGAACAGTCGGGGGGGATGGAGGGCACCAGTAGGCTTTAATGGTCCTGACACCCTGAGGTGTCCCCCACCCTGCCCACCAGCACAGGACGCCATGTCAGCCCCCCGGGGCCCTCAGTCCCTGCCCCAGTGATGCCCAGCAGGGTGGGTCTCAGCTTCCTACAGCCCTGCCCTGCCTGGCCATGGGCCCTGTCAAGCTATACCCAGCTGCAGGCCCACATCCCAGCCCAGCCATATCCCCAGGGAGGTTCCCAATGCCCAGCCCCCAGTACACCCCCCCGGCCTGCCCTGCTCCTGGCTGGGGCGGTGGGACAGGCCCTGGCTACCAGGCCCTGCCATGACAGGCCCCAGGGAACCCCTGTGGCCACTGGGCCCCAGGCCGTCCCCGGCCCCACGGTGGGGCTCACAAACACAGGGTGGATGGAGGCACACGCCTCCGGCTGCTCCAGCAGAGCCGACCCCCAAACAGCAGTGGAAGATAAAATATTGCCCAGTACACGAGAGGAGGAAGGAGCAAGAAGGAAGAAGAATCGCCATGCTGCAAGCCATACAAGGTCAGAGTTACTCAATCATCATAAGGAATTTACACGGAGTAACAAATTGGTAGCAAAAATATGCTAAAATTGTCTTCATGGGTGCCCATATTAAGCAGTAAAATGCAGTAAAGACCCTGCATTTGCCTTGGATGTGCCCGTCTTCTCCACTTCTCAGTATTTTGAGGTTTTCTCTTCCTTTTTTGATGTTGTAGTAAAGCAAAATGGATGCCAAACCAGTCAGGAAAGTTACATGAGGGAAGTGTACAGTCCATTACAACCAATGCAGTTAATTAAAGATACAATTAAAACAGAAACAGTAATGAGAATTGGAACACAATAAATAATTAAAACAAAATTAGTTTGGCTCTTTTGTTGAGCCAGTCAGTCCCCAGTTAAAAGTAAATGGCTTTTTACTTCACCCATAGCTGCAGCAGCAGATCATACACAGCTCTAAGGTCTCCTTCCAGTGTTAGGGTCTGTGTAAGCCCCCCCTGCCCCCCCTTCCCCTTGCTCTCCCCACCTTCCGCAGCCAGTCCGCCGTTCAACCCCCAGTGCTGCAAAACTGGGAGCTGAACTGGGGAGTTGCAAATACAGAGCAGGAACGAAGCATATGGTGGTAGAAAAATAACAAAAAGCCTGTTAATTATTCCAACAAAATATGAAACATTCCCCCACAGCAGGAGGGAAGCTCTTGGCAAATTATTATTTATCTGTTTATTTATGTTGGAAATAGGCAAGGGCAGAAAGAAGTTCCCCTCACAAGCTACAGGCAGCTTTTTTGCACCTTGCTCATAACCATTTTGGAGTGTAGGAGCTAACATTGCAGGAAGAAACCTGGGAAGGAAAGAAGCTTTGTTCTTCAAACACCAGGCCTTCAGAACAAATGCTGGGTACTAACACAGCTAACTGCTTCATTTCTGAGCTCAGGTCTGCAGGAATCATTTTTACAGGTTATTGTGTCTCTGTCTGATATTACCACAGCAGTGTTACAGCTCTATAAATTGTGTATTGACAGCCACGGTTGGTTTCCTGCTTTTCTTGTATTCATTCCCATCTTAAGCGTCCCTTCCTTCCTTGAAGGAAATAAATCTCTCCCCTGTGTTGGGAAATGTTAGTGACAAAGAGCAGGGTGCTGAGAAGAAAGTTTCGGCTTTCACTTTCTCACTGAATAACCTCTCCAGTTCTTTGAGGAGGAAGAAACAAATGAACCCTTCTGGCTGAGTCACTATTTAATAACACAATAATTAGCTAAACATGATGACAACTAGGGATTAAGTATTTTCCGCTCTTATTGGACTTCTATCACCAGAAGAAAAACAACAGGTAGCTCTTCTAGTAACTCAGTTATTTTAGTACCACAGATCGATAGCTTGATTCTTGCATTTCTCAAAACTATGAAGCCTAATAGCTATAATAAATATTAGCATGTGTCCTCTAAGCTATAATGGAATTTTATGAAGGTGTACGTACACTGCTGTAATTTGTCAGGAAGAACTAGGTAACAAATGTCTTTTAAATTCTTACTTTCTGTTGAACAACAACTGTTAACACTACAGCTGCTCCAGTGCTGATTGTTGTTTTGTGTACCAACAACTATTCTGCAGATAAACATTGCTGCAAAATGTAGGTAAAATTTGACATAGATTTATAGGGATCAACACTACATATGAAACCTTTCTATTAAATCTGGACAATAATGGAAGCTCCTGAGACAGATGAAAACTTTCCTGAGATGGTCAAAGCGAGAGGATGCATAATACTGGCTTTTCTTACAATTGCCTCCACTGGTTTATTGCGTAACTTTGGGTAAAGGCCCATCTTGGCACTGTCTCAGTTTCCCGAGCTGTAAAATAAGAATATTAAAGTAATCAATTTTGTGTAGTGTTTCAAGATCCTCTCATAAAATGGATGCATTACAAAAACATACCTTAGAAAGTTGAAGGAATGCACTCATAGAATGATCAATTAATTCCCTTATCTGCATAGTTTGAGGAGTCCTTATGCTAATATATACCGGAATTTTTTCCTATACCTCTGTAGTGCTTACAAATATAAAGCCAAAGTACTTGATCTGTGCTGCTTAGGAGCATTTCTGTTCTTGCTGTTCTTAAATGTTTAAGCTTTGCTTTTTTTTCTGTTAAAAACTTGTAAGAGGTAGTCTGTTACTGAAAGCATGATATCTTTTCCTGAACTACAGTATAGAAAATTAAATTATGATGAGTGCCAGAATATCATATAATCTTTATATCTGACAGGCAATAAATTTAACAACACTGTGTGCAGTCTGGTAAGCAAGGTAAAGGTATAGCACTGCAAGATGCTTATAGGTAAAGCTATTATGTTCGTTTGGTGGGAGCATGGGATGAACTTTCTTGAGGCACTGAGGGACAACTGAGGCTTGTGCTTACTGTCGTAATACCTCAATACATGGGCAACTGTTTGTTTCACTCATCAGTTTCCTAAAATTATTTAAAGTGAGGAGCCATTTTTGTGGGGAGTTTTGCATGAGTATCAGTCCCAGGTCCTTCTCTCAGCAACTAAATTAGACACATATTCGCTGAAAGAATTACCTGTTTCCACAAACCTCAGTACACCTTTCTTTTTGTACCAGAGCAGACAAGTTGACACTGAATGGTGACACTAATACCTTTTTGTTATTTCACCCTTAATATAGCGTATGAACCTCCTAGTCATAACAGAATTTTACAAAAGCATTGATATGTCCCTCTAGGATAACAGAAAGAAAAAACAAGGGAATGACTAGTTTCTATATTGCTTCAGTTTGTTGAAAGGAAAATTTCTGTGTGGCAGTAAACGGTTCTTAGCACCAGATCATTACCTATACCTTATTATCACATTAACTCATTCTTTTTCTTCCAGATGAGGGCATCATCTCTGTAAGCCTTAGTAATGACACAAGTGTTATATTTTCTAGGGAGATTTCTTGGGTATCAAACATGACTTATCAATTTGGTATTGGATGTGCACAAATATATCTGCAATGCTGTCTTCATTGGTCTTTTAAGGGCAACTAAATCTATGACTATATTAACCTCCATGTGTGCCACCTAAATTTCTCTCCCTGAAGAAATTTTTCCTTTGTGCTTATGTAATTCCAGTTGGGTTGTATGTAACCAAAACAATTAAATCAAGTTCATCTATAATGTCAGTGCACTGTAAACCCCTGAAAAAGTTGATCTACATGAAATGACTGCATGGTGTGGCAAATTTAACTGTCTTGTCTAAGTTTTGTCCTGACTCTTCAAGACTTTTTTGCCAGACACAGCCCAGGACTTGCAGACTCTCTGAACTGTGAGGCTGATGCAGTTCAGACTTAGTTCAGTTGCAGACCTTCTATATTTGCACTTTCCTTTTATAGCTCAAAGTTAAAAATATCTTACATTTCTATGTCAAGTACAGCACTCAAATCCCTGTAATGCAGTTTTACAGTTAAATTACTGTGTCTGGATTAACTGGAAGCTATTAACTTCAGTAAAAGTGCAGCAGAACTTGCTACTGTCAGAAATAAATCTACCTTTTGATTATCTTGCTTTCCATTGTCATCCATTACTTTCACAGATGATAGGTGCACCATTAAAATCTTTTCCAGTTGTCTTGTGTATTTCCAAAAATACCTGATCTAGCAGACCTTTGCACTGCTCTGCTTCTCTTTATACTTTCTGTAATTTTTTATTTACAACTGGTGCAATAGGGTGTTCCATGATAACTTTAGGCCTACAATACTTCACATAAATTCTCTTTATTCAGTGATGCATTTCCACTTAACAGAACACATTAAAACTTAAGTGACAGCCATGTTAGTGTTTTATATTAACACTTTACCTCTCAAAATATCAAAAGCAGAAAACAAAAAAGAGAACTCAGGGGAAAAAAGAAACAAGTGGTAAAAGAGTTATAGCTTTTCATGCACTTCTGGCATAAAAGCCTGAAATTATCTAACGCTGGGTTTTATTTATTTGTGGAAAAATATGGTTTGAGGATTATGACAAATACTGTAAGTAGGAAAGACTAATGATACTTGTGCTGTTATTATCAATGTATAACACATTAGGTCCACTGTGGAACTGCTCATTACTGAGACATGAACTCAAAGGCAAAGCAGTAGGGTTTGGGAGCATGGTCTTGCAAACACTCACTGTGGGCCATTGTGCTTTCTGATGTGTTAGCCAATGAAACAAATACAGGCAGATGAGTACTTACATGTGCTTGGAGTCACCACTCTTCCTTATTCTTTGGGTTGTGTACCAAAACTGGATGAGATGCATGTGACAGGTACTGCTTGGAGGTAAGAGGGAAGTAGCTTAGGGACTGATTCCCAGGATGTAAATGATGGTGGTTTCCCGGGAATATCATCAGATATGAGCTGGTCAGCCTGGCAGCCTGGTAAGTAGCATCCCCCACAAGCTTGTCTGTCCTGTGGAGACACATTCAGATCACCCCAAACCCCTGCTGCCAGACACCCTCCTGCCCATCTCATCAGCACAGGCACTGCACTTGAGCTGCTCAGTACTGAAATGCCTTGAAAACTTTCCAGTTACAGCTCTTGTCATGGACATGGAGAAAGTTTATATAGGAATCAGGGAGCAGGGCACATACTGTGGAGGCCACATTTATCCAAGCCTTTAATTTCTTAATGGAAAAAGATGATGTAGCTTTTCCATTTTGGACCCATGGGAGAAAACCTGGCACTGCTAACAATCTTTGTAGACAACATGATTTGCATAATTTCGCCAAGAATTAGATGCTTTAATTTCTGATGATAAAGAATGTTAAGAATTCCCTTTGGTTAAAAATAGCTTGCTCCTATGACTTTGGTTATTAATAGTTTACCCAGTATTGATTTGAAATGTTTTGATAAGTGTTCAGAACTTCACAGTCTTATATTTGATCATTTATTTAACTAAACTACTTAGTATAGAGGTAAGAATGTCTTCAAAGCAAGAGCTCGTTTAAAACTCTATCTAGATAAGTTATTAATTGGAAGTGACTTGTAATCTTTTGGTATAGTTGGCTTAAAAAATGTTCCAAAAAAAATCTTGCTGCATCTTTTCTTCTTTTTTTTTTT
>VYZM01022260.1:1068663-1087841 GCA_013398915.1 Dromas ardeola | reverse complement strand
TTTTTATTTTCTTTTAAAAAAAAAAGTCTTGCTTACATTCCTTTTGGTTCTTTTGGAAAAAGGTCTCTTTATTTTATGAATAGGCCTTTTTAAACCTTGTTTGCACCTTTAAAATACCTTTTTATTTTAAGTTGGCGTAACTTTCTCAAGAATTCTAAATAGGAATTTCAGTAGTTCTTCCTTAATGGTATTTGCCTTCAGCCTGTTTATCTGATAACACATTTCCATTATTTACTTTTGCATTTCCTCCCCCAACCTGCTTTTCCTCCTGAATTAGCAACATATTTAAGTAGAAGAGTTTATGTCTTCTTTTACCTGATGTTAATTTCAGGCAAACTCCCATGCTTCTGTGCCCACATACAAGTCCTCAGTAAACCTGATTCTACGTCATGGGAGACTTCAGATTGCACTCTCTCTTCTACCACTGTCCTGTCATGCTTTTTATGGGAGGAAAACCCAGCTGCCCATTCCAGAAGGAAGCAATAGCATGCTTCAGTCAGGTACCCAATCTGAACAGAGAGGAACCAGGACACAAGGACACCTCCAAAAGGAGTGGTTGCATACCCCTTCTAGAGCCTGAGTTCCAATTTTTTCTGCTAAGTAATTGAAACAACCGATTTCTCAGTCTGAGTCTTGCATAATCACAGCAGGTTGGAAGGAAGGAATTAAACTATCCCTATAGACAATGTCACCTTCACACTCTGGCCAACATTCCCCAAAGGACTGACGAGTTTAAAAGAGCAGCTATAACAGCCTTTTAAAGACATTTGATTCAGTATGACATGATGCTTTCATTTTAAAAAATGTACAGAGCTATACAATAGCAATAAAACACTTTCAGTGAATACAGAACTGACTAACAGCTCTCTAAAGGGTTGTTTCAAAGGAAATCACCTTACAAGGATCTCAGAAATCAGGCCTAACAAAATCAAGCCTTTTCATTGGTGATTGTGAGGAAAACTTTTAAAATTATTATTAGTTTATGGATAATGCAAACATTCACAGTGCAGTAAATAATGACGAGATCAGCGCAAACAAAATGATTTCACTTTTAATTTTTTGAAAGAACATTAATATAATCACTGATAAAATTATACATCTAGGTGTAAGAAGGAAAGGTCATACTTTTAGACTAGAAGACTGTAAAGCAGACTGTTGAGGGTCAAGGAGTTCTGAGTGTGTCACTGAAAAGAAGCTAACATAACCTTGGATTTAAAAGTAGAGGAATAGGAACATTGAAGAGGTATCTTCACCTCTGCGCACAGAATAGGCAAGATCAATGTTAGAAAGACTGACAAAAAATTCAAGGGTGGCATAGAAGAGAGACCTGAGAATTATGCCGCACCAGAAGAAATTCATGTGCATGGAAATGGATTCAAAGAGGGCACATTCCATGGTCATTCCAGGCACAGAGGCAAGGTTGACTGGTGTGTAATTCTCCAACGATTCCTTCTCAAAGGTTTCTTAAAGTTAGTGTTCTCCAAGTCATTCCAGAAGATTGCATATGCTACATTTGCTAGGTCCTGGAGAGCTCTGTAGAGAAGGTGAGCTCCTATCAGCTGAATCAAGAATTCAGAAAGGAGTGAGAGAGAAATAAAGTTTTATTGTCATTCAAAACAAGCTAAGAAAAAGAAACTGTAAGACTAAATGGTCCAAAAGGTTAATAAAAGTTGAAGGTTAATAATAGTTAACACAGTGACTAGTGAGTCATACTTTAGTGATAATGTAGAAAAAACAGATAAAGCGTGAAGGAAAAAAACCCTTAAAGATAGCACAAACTTATCAGGAAAATCAAGAGATGATAGATTTCAAGGAGAACTAACAGAACTGGATGAAGGTATAGCACAAGGGAAGGCAAAATTCAATACTGACAAATCCAAGTGTGCTTTGTGGCAAGAAGTCTAAATTTATTGTGGGGGAAAAGACAGAAACAGAACAAAAAACCCTCATGGAAAACCCAGTAGGAAGATTTGCTCAATACTGCTGTCATCAAAAAAGTAGGTAGAAAAAAAAATATAATTTTTGTGACCATATAACTCTGGTCTAGAGTACGAAAAAATTTCTGATCTTCATCTTGCCAACACCAGGCAGGAACAGAAAACTTTCAGGAGAGAGGAACTGAAAGTAGTTAAAAGACTTCTTTAGGAAGAGACAGCAAAAAGAATGGATTAAGTTTAGGAGAAACATATACAAAACCATGGTTAGAAAAATGATTGTCAGGTGCTCCAGTTTCTACCTTCATAATGAAAGAATGAAAGACTCAAATGACACAGAAAGGCAATAAATTCAAAACTGATCAAAAGAACTGATTTTTAAACAGAGTAAGTTGCATATGGAGTTCATTATCATAAAACAATCTGAAGGTCCAAAAGATCAATAGGAATCAGAGTAAAGTTAGACATTTATCTGAAGGTATATAAATCCTCAGGCAGCAAGGCATAATCCAAATTCTACCTGACAGGAGTTAGAAAGTTAGTTCCTACTTACGGTTATTCCATAATCACTCACTATGTCACTTTATATATTTTCTTGTGAAACATTAGGGATAAGACCTTTAGTTTAGATCCTATGATAGCAGGAGCCATAAATTCTAAAATGCACCTCTGGAGACCATTGGTGTGGAAGATTAGGAAAGAGGAGAGTGTTCAGGACATCACCAAGCTGAAGACAACCCTATATAGTGGTAGCCAAATATGGAAAGATACAAAACATCCATAACACACACATTTTCACAGGTCTATTCAAGCATTCAAGGATATAAACAGGCAATGTTTGCAGGGAAGAGAAATTCTATTGGGCCAAGTGATACAGCTGGGGGAAGAAATCAACAACAAAGCCTCTTTATGGGTTTAAACCTTTGTTTCTTCCAAATAAAGTTTCAGGAACATCATGGCTTTTCTGTTTGCTTCTCAGAATGTACCAACTGGTGTAATAAAATGTATCAATTCTCCCTATAAAACTTGACTAGCTCATTTCATATGTCAGTTATTGCTCTAAAGAGAAAAAACCAGCTTTGCTTTTTGAAAGAATGACCTGATAGGATGAAATATTTCTTTTTGAGGGTTCCACAGTCATAGCCAGGCTGCCAGGCTGACCTCACTGCAGCCCAAAGAGGAAGTGATCCTGACAGCCCTTTCTAGTGATGTCTGAAGTACAAGCTTACAGGCAAATCCTTGCTATCCCTTTTGGTTTAGGAGAGAGAAGAGTGATGTCATCATCTCCCTGATAAATACTAATATAAAACTGGAAGTTAAAGTGAATATTCTACCCTACAGGAATATGCCTGTTGGATGAAACTCTGAAAACAGTTGAATCAAATAGTGAAAATCACACAGAGATCAATAGAGCCAGAATTTCAGTCTATAAATTTAGATCCTTTCCCACTTGAAAAAGGGCATCAGAGGATGGGCCTTCTCCAACTGGCTCCAGTACTTTCCTACAGCGTATGTGAAAAAAAGGCTCCTGGCATGTTGACTATAATTATGCAGATACATTAATATTACATACTAAAATTTCTATTTTTACTACTGAGCCTTTTAGTTTCCATTTACTCCTAGTTTTAGAGACATGTCATAGAATAATAGAATATCAGGTTGGAAGGGACCTCAAGGATCATCTGGGCCAAACTTTCTTGGCAAAAGCACGGTCTAGACAGGATGGCCCAGCATACTGTGCAGCTGAATGTCCTTTTTAAGCCTTTCCTCATTTTAGTTAGTTATCTCAATCCTTTTCATTTTAATACTTCATATGAATTTTTTGGTTCAGTGGACTCTTTATTCTGCCACACTGGTGACGATGCTTCTTTCCCTGGTTCTCTTCCCTCAGTGTCTTATGTTTACACTGTTCAAAAAACAAATGTACATCTCTATGAGATGATAATATTCTGCTTTGAGGTCCAGATTCTCACTGTGACCCTTTCTTTTTTAGACACAGAGAAAGCTATTTTAAGAAAATACCCTTACATACTTTGTAGTTGATTATATGCATTACGATTTAGTGATCTGCCTGTCCCCAGTTTATCAGGCTAATTAATTTCTCAGGCAGATTTTAAGCACTAAAATCCCATCTACTTTGCTACAAAACATTTGGCAAATGCATAGCTTCCCTTTGTTTATTTCTGTACTAGAGCAATTATTTCACTGCTTGATATTCACAACTGTATTGTCACACCAAAGATCGCTACCAATATAAATGTGCCTTCAGTTTAATTTGTACCTAATTTAATGCCCCGTTTCCTTGCCATAGTCAGGCATAAGTGTTTTACAGATATGAGACTGCCTGTTATTCTTTTGCTGAGTCCAGCTCCTTTTGTCTCTGAATACTTCACAGTCCTTGGTTCTTTTCTTCTCTGCATATTTGTGATATTGGGAAGCACTGTTTACAGCCTTTGTTTTACAGGTATCAATACAGAGACACTAAGACACAAATCCATCTCCTGACTAGTCTCATTGTCACACAAAGAATGACTTGAAAAGCAAGATTTGGGAAGGTAGATGAAATGGAGTCTTGAACCACAGCAACATCTTCCCTCTTTGATACAAAAACTCAGTCTAAATGGAAAACAAAACCTTTAACAGTTACTAAATGTATTTCAGTGTATAGAGCTTAACAAGTTGAATCTTTATCAGTTGTATTTTCCTTGCCTTTTTCATCAAATCAGTACAGTAATAATACAGCTCTCCTAACTGAAATAGGATTAGGACTGCAATTGTCATTGCATGAATTGTGATATTTGTAGTGCAGGTACACTCTAAGCTACAGGATAGATGGAGTTTTAAACCCAAAACCTCCACATGTGAGTACAGTTAGTTATTTTTGCCATAGTAGGGTTCAAGAGGCTTACTGAAAGTCCCAAAGGAAATAACAAGTAGATCACAGAATCACAGAATAGTTTGGGTTGGAAGGGACCTGTAAAGGTCATCCAGTCCAACCCTCCCTGCAATGAGCAGAGACATCTTCAACTAGCTCAGGTTGCTCAGAGCCCCGTCTAAACTGACCTTGAATGTTTCCAGGGATGGGGCATCTACCACCTCTCTGGGCAACCCGGGCCAGTGTTTCAGCTCCCTCATTGTAAAAAAATTCTTTCTTATATCTAGTCTATATCTTCCTTCTTTTAGTTTAAAGCCATTACCTATTGTCTTATTGCAACAAGACCTGCTGAAAAGTTTGTCCCCATCTCTCCTGTAGGCCCCCTTTAAGTACTGAAAGGCCGCAATAAGGTCTCCCTGGAGTCTTCTCTTCTCCAGGCTGAACAACCACAACCCTCTCACCCTGTCCTCATAGGAGAGGTGTTCCAGATGAAGGAATTGAACCCAGGTTGTTAACATCCCATTTGCTGTTTGAAACACTAGCTCCCTATTTAGCTAACTTCTTAAAAGAATGTCACTATGTCTTCATTTAACCTTGACTGGAAAGCCAGCATGTGGTGACACTATTTATAGAGCATTGCTCATTAATTTATTAAGGTCCCACTCAGACGTTCCTTGTTTCTCCAAACCTGTGCAATATCCTTGAGTCTCTGCAAATGCCTGTCCTTGTTCATATGCCTTCCTCATGCCCAAACCTGCCATTCTCCTAGTAGTGATAGACATAACACAGTTCTAAAGGTGCCCAGCCCCTTTGAAATAATAACATCTAAAAAAATCCACTCAAAACAGCAGTTCTGATGGCAGTGGAGGAAATTCCCCTTGACTCTCACTCTCTTTCTATTTGTATCTCCCCAGAAACTCTTCTGGAGTAATTAATAGGGACATTCTGGTTGAAGTCACTTTGGTGCGGCCTGCTGTCTCTTTCACTGCCACTTGGCAAGGAGAACCTTCCCTGGCCCATATTAAAAACATTTCTTCTACAAGCACTCAGAGTCCAGTGACTTTCTATTGACCTCTGGTGAAAGAGAGCAGCTCTATAATGTCTCTGTCTCTTAGGGGAGAACTTTGTAGAGTGGGGTTGATGGTTGGACTTGACGATCCCAAGGGTCTTTTCCAATCTGAATGATTCTATGATTCTATGATTCTGCAACTCAGGAAAGGCCAGAACCTCTCTGTTCCCTGCCTACCTTTACCAGGTATTCATCAGAAAACCATTAGCCAAGCAAAGCACTGGAGGACTCATTAAGGCAATAATAGTTCTCTTACAGATTTCATCAGTGCAACATGACATGTTTGTAGGTGTAGGCTGTCATTATTTGATACCTACCCATTCTTCTCCTCTCTATAGCCTTTTGGTAGGCTCTCCTTATGTTTCAGTCCCTTTTTCTTGTCTCAATGGCAGCCACCTGGGATGTGAACAGAAGACTGACTGACCTTCATCAATTGCACTGCTTAACATATGGTCTGTGGCTCAGAAATCATTTGGGGTCACAAAGGAGGACAGTCTGTATCCCTGATCTGGGGACAAGTTTTACTGTTGTACTAAATAATGATGCGGGCATTAAGAAAGAAATAATCTTGTTCAATAGAGAAAAAAGATATATCTTTACAGTCATGAAATTCTATCATCATTTTTTGCTATTTAAGTGGTAGGATAAAAATAGAGAAACATTTTAGGCCTGTTTATGATCCTGGTTTTTCACTGATAAATCCAGTTTGTAAAAAGCTTTCCTTTTGGACCATTGCAGTAATCATCTGACTGGCTGTGTCAACTGAGAGCACACACCAGAGAACTCACAGAAAGAAATATCCTTGCCTTTGCAGTAACTTATAAAAAGGTACTGAATGTCAGAGCTCCATACAAGCACACAATCAGATGTCTGCAGTATTTCTTAGCACTTTCAGAAATCTAGAAGATCTAGAAGTACCTGTTTATAATTACTCCAAAAAGGCCATAGTCCTCAATTACAGAGGACTTCGTTACCTGGAGGATCCCCCTCCACTTTACTGTAGCTTTTCTTACTGATTACATGCATAGAAATTAGTGGCAGCTCTTTTCAATATTATACAAATAGAAGTGCTTTAAATAGAAGGAAAGTTCCCTTCCTTCTTGCACTCAAGAGCTCAGGCAGTGCTGCTCTGGAGGAGACAGACACGACACTGCCTCTCATACACTTCACTTCTGTTCTATCATCTCTTTTTTCATTCTAAAAGAAACCAATCAGATATTCTGACCCCAAATGGTCAGTTGTACTTTGCCTATAAAAGCAATAAGGGGAAGCCTTTTTATTCTTGGTGAAGCCTCTATAATGAATGTAATAAAAACTGAACCAATGAGAATCTATGGCACTTAAAAATAATCAGTAGAAATGGATGAGAAATGCTATTTTTTGTGTAATTATCACAATGGCCCTACAGAGACTTAGCATACATGGGTTCTTTATAGCACAGCCCCATATAGGAAGATCCATTTTTGCTAATTCCAAGATTCCTGAGGACCTGTTTCACATAGTTTGTTCTCTTTGAACTCTTTTGTCTCTTCAGAAAGCCATGGTTCAGGGGGAAAAATCCTTTTTCAAAAACATTTGTGAACTCTCCTCCTTATTCTCCAGAAACCTGGAATTTCAGTCCCTTCCACCAAGTCCTGCCCGGCACTATGGTCCTTCCTGCTTCCTTCATTACAAATAACAATGCAGCAGCAGCATGAATATATCCTTTGGGATTCTACATTAAATGCAGATTCTTGCATCCTGAGCTGGCTTACATCTGTGTAGCCCTTTTGATGTCGCTTGGCACACCACTGCAGTTGTCCCTCGTAGTAGGCATTTGAATTGATTAACATGCTTGCTCCTTTTTTCTTTCCCTCCTGCTCTCAGGGCTGCACCCTGAAAGATTTACTGCACTTTGGAGGGGTGAGGCACTCTGTGGATGCTCTGAGGACAACATAATTGCTGAATCAAAATCTCCCATGAGGATGTGAGCTTTGAACTTTGCTTTCAAGAAATAAATTCTCTATTTCTCAGCATATGTATAACAGATTGTCAGAGAATAATCTCCTAGTAAGATGCGTGTAGATAACCAGGGGAAGAGAGAGGAGCAGTACCTTTAAAATACTGTCTGCTAAAATTCAGACAATAAATCTTTAGTCCAGCAAGTAATTAAACTCATAAATAGCCACATGAAGTTCACTGGGACTACTCGTGTACACAGTTATGACTATAAGAATTTGCACTATTGGGATTTAGAAATGAGAATCTAATTAGTGCAAACCAAAAATGGTTAGCAACCCAAACTGGGTTGAGTCACTGTCAGAACTGTGCTACAGTTACAGACTAGTGCATTGTTATTCTGGACTGAAGATATAAATCAAAATTCCTTATTTCATTAGGTGTGGGTCCCAGTGTTTATTTTGCAATATCTAGTGGCATTAACATATTTTAGGGACTATCAAAGAGAAGATTCTTAGAGGATCTGTGGTTGCTAGGAGACTGGTACTTCAGTCCTGCAAATCTTCCACACTGCAAAGAGCAAACTGGCAGTAATCAGGTTTCTCTGCCAGACAGCACTCAAACAACTGAAGTTTATGCTTTATTGTTCAAAATTTGTGATTTAACCTTAAATTTGTACAACAGAAAAATTTAAGAGTTGTTGGATTTCTCCAAGTAGGTATTATACTTTGCATCTAAAATATGCCACCTTCACATCCTTTTTTTAATCAATAATACCTTGGGTGTCTCATGTCTAAAAACTTAGTTTCAGTGCGCTGGCAGGTTTCAGCCAGCATAGAAAGTACTGAGCTCACTTAAGACAGTTCAGAGAGAGTCCCCAGGCCTGCCATCTTCATTCCTGGGATCACACGTGGTCTGCACCCTGAGAAACCTCAAACCAGCATCTTCACCACCTGCAGCTCTCTGCATCTTCGGGGTCTCCCAGCTTACGCCTACAGCAACACCAAGTGCATTTGTCTCGCCAGCACCTAAAGAACTCAGGATACATCCACCCCGTGACAGGGATGCCATTGTGGAGTTTGTGCCACATGGACTGCATTGCCTAATTTTAACTTCATTAAAGGAAATATCCCATAACTTCTAAATCAGAGTGGTTTTGTTACAGTGTCTGAGAGAGCACAGTCAGAATCTTGGCAATCACTGAGGGCTATAATTTGGTGATCTTTAAAATTCTGCATTCTTTTTGACCCAAGAGCTATGCTAAGCACAAGAACACGCTATCTTTAGTGAAATAACACTTGTGAGCAGAGTTGCATGAGGGTTTTTCTTTGCTGGATCATTGCCTTTAGTATGGTTTAAATAGGTATACATTACAAAGGTATTCACCTATGAAGAATTATGTCTATTTTCTCATTCATGACTTTTCAGTTGCTCAGTGTAATGTCACAATATTAAATCCCAATCTGTAGCCCACTGGAGTCAGCCTTTTCATGGATTTTGAGCCTGATTCTGTTTAACTACAAATGCCCTCACTTCTTATCATGCACCAGGACAGGATAATGTTCTGATCTTATCCTTCACTGTCCTCATTTAACATCACTCTTTTCTCCATCACAGGACAGTAAAGGTATATGAAAGAAAGTGCCCATGGGGACATACAGGGCAGGGCAGAGGGAAAAAAGGCAAAATCCTAGCTGAAGCCAAAGGGTGGGGGACTGCAATTCCTTTCAGGAAAACTACAACTGCCTCCAGAGTCTTTTGATAACCTTCTTATTCTGTAATGATTCAAACACAAACCTGGTTTGTAATTAAATTCAAGCACTTTATAATTTCGATCTAAGACCTGAGAGTTCCATGCAATTATATGTCCTGAATGTGGTATTTGTCCCCGACTATGGCAAGATTATATAGTAATAGTAGCAACAAACATGGCTGAATCATTGACAAATTCAACCTTAGCTATCTTCTCTTGCTTGCCTTGACAACTAGACTATTGAATGCCAACAGGATGAAAATCTAAAAATAGCACTGAGTGAAGAAAGGCTGCAAGCAAAGCCACTAGATAATACAGGCTCAATGCTCCTGTGAAATATGACACGTGCAAAAGCCAGATGTAGTTTTAACAATACAGCTTCCTTTTCGACAAAGGAATCTCCAGAGTCTGATTTAATGTCTCCACAGTAAAGCCTAACAATTCCACGTTTTGTGTAGGAGTAAGTACAGACTTCTTTAAACTCGCAGAAAAGAACCCCTGAGAAGAATGCTAATGCACAACGCAGTGAATATAAAAAGAAGAGACCTCTTATGACCCTACAGCAATTAAGACACCATCCAAGTCCAGCATAGAAGTCACCTTCTGCTTAAAATTATTACAATGACACAACTGGACTCAGCAATGCTGACAGAGACCAGCAACACTGTGGCTTTGCAGAAGCAAAAATCACTGCAGCTTAGGAAATATTCTACCTTATTTACTAGACAATACTGTATTGAGAATCTGGCTGGCTCTCATGCAGGAGTGCAGGGAGGAGCAGGCAAAAGGAGCTTTCCTTACTTTCATTCCCTGCCTAAAAAGAGGTGAAGGAAGAGGTAGATTAAGTAGTTTGAAAATTAGCTGAAGTCTTGGGACTGTAAGGTTCAAGTCTCTTCTACCTTTTAGCATCACCATCTGACCTTGGGACTCCCTTAAGGAAATCAAGCTCTCTGTAAAATAGGTACCTCTCTATACCCTATCTTATCTCACAGATTAATTTGATGCTAACTAATATTCACCACCTTGAGGCTCTCAGTGAGTTATACAAGCATGGCTAGCAGGTCAAGGGAAGTGATTCTGCCCCTCTATTCCACTCTCATAAGACCCCACGTGGAGTACTGTGTCCAGCTCTGGGGCCCCCACCATAAGAAGGACATGGACCTGTTGGAGTGAGTCCAGAGGAGGCCACAAAGATGATCAGAGGGCTGGAGCACCTCTCCTATAAGGACAGGTTGAGAGAGCTGGGGCTGTTCAGCCTGGACAAGAGAAGGCTCCGGGGAGACCTTATAGCAGCCTTCCCGAACTTAAAGGGGGCCGACAGGAAAGATGGAGAGGGACTCTTTATCAGGGATTGTAGTGATAGGACGAGGGGTAGCAGTTTTAAACTGAAAGAGGTTTGGTTTAGATTAGCTATTAGGAATAAATTCTTTACTGTGAGGGTGGTGAGACACTGGAACAGGTTGCTCAGGGAGATTGTGGATGCTCCATCCCTGGAAGTGTTCAAGGCCAGGCTGGATGGGGCTTTGAGCAGCCTGGTCTGGTGGGAGGTGTCCCTGTCCCTGGCAGAGGGGTTGGAACTAGATGATCTTTAAGGTCCCTTCCAACCCAAACATTTCTGTGATTCTATGATACATATTATGAATAGATAATGGTCCCTCATCATCTCTTGACATCCAGGTAGATAGCAGAAGACACTTTACAATTTTAACAGTAAAGGACTGAGGCATGCAGCTTTCTAAGCCTGTTTTACAAATGCATATTTTGCATGTACCCTAACACCACTGAGGGCTCAAATGTTTTGTACTGGCGTCTTGTGATAAAAAGAAAACCAGCATCAATCAACACCACTTCTAGGAGTATCGTCTCCTCTTTTCTTCCCCATACTTAAATTTTCCTGGCCAAAGTGGTGACTAGAACCGGTTCCTTTGATACAAATAACATCCTAATTCCCTTCTAGTCTGCTGTGGGTTTGGGGAGACTTTTTTTTTTTTCTCATCCATAATATTATTAGAAAGATCCTATTCCTTTGGTGATGAGAGAGACTAGTTTGAAGGAGGAAGATCAAAGATCTCCTTAATATTATTCTCTGGCCTCATTCTTTTATTGCTTAAGTAAAGTTCTCTTCTTAAACAAATAAAGGCATAAATCCAAATGATCTATCATAGGCCATGGCTTTTTATTCACTGGAATAACCTTTGTTCCAGAAATAGATATAGCCCCACTGGTATGACTTTGAAGCACCACACACGTTGGTTAGAAATGGGATTAAAAAATAAGGTGAATCAATAAACAGATATTGTTTTCCACCAGAGCTGTGTGACTGGAGAAGTGAAAGCTTTGAAGTTTGGCCTTCTTTTCAAGGAAGTATCTATGACATTGTCTGGGTATATCACTGCACCTTACTTATTTTACTCTTCCTTGTCCACAGACAAGTGCATAAGTAACAAACGGCATGAACACAAATGTCCTATTTTTAGGAGACTCACTCAGCTCCCCAGTGCATGGGTCCCAGGGAAGCAATGGTGCCTCAGGAACTGACTTGTGTTGAAGGCAGTAAAGCAGAGAGCAAATTCCGTTCGTTGGAAGAAATGTTTGTGCTGCCTTATGTTGGCCTTTTTTTGTGGGGGAGCTGTCATAGTCAGAAGAGTCAGAAAGGACCATGAAAGGCGTCTAGTCTGTCCTCCTGCCCCAGGACAGGAAATTTGTATGTAAATCCTTCCAAACTTTATAGGACATTCCGCAGCTATTATGGACAATCCCCTCAGTACATAACTATCCCTGTGATTAAAATATTCCCCCTAACATTTTCCCTAAATCTTTTGACCTCACTTTGAACCCATTATTTCCTATTCAATCCACTGAACATGGAAAATGGTTGATTCCCTTTGTCTTTACAGCTGTGTCTTCCCTGCTTGAAGACAATTATCTTTACTCATCTCAGTCTTGGTTTTGCTAGGAAGAGTTCTCTATCTCTCTTAGCATTCTGGTTACCTTCCTCTGAATGATTCCTATAGGGGTGCCGCTGAAAACAGGGCAGAAAGCTAGTGACCACAGTAAGAAAAATAAAAAGGTGAAGCTGTGTTTAACAAGACCACAGGTGATTACTCCTATCACCTAGATAGATGTAGATGTAGTTAGAGAAGAAAATGCATGTTTTGTAACAAACAGAGCTCTACAAGTGTAGGACGTAGGAATTTTACAGTTCTGCTCCCCCTCTCATCTCTCTCTCCCACTTCCCATCAACAACATTCACGAACAAAACATCTCCAGTATGTAGAGACATATGTAGAGATATAAAGATGCAAACACAGAAATGCATAGGATCAGCTGTGTTAGAATTCATATGCCACCCTGGCTCATGATGACCCAGCTTTAGTCCCACACAGTACACGGCTGCCCTTAACGAGTCAGGAGTCGGTGCTCCAGGATACTGTAGTTACTCCTGGCTGTCTTAGATACCACTTTATATTATCTGTTGACAAACAGGGACTTTTTAAATGGCAACTGCTGTAGCTAAATACTTTAACGTAATGCCTGTAATTACAGTTACCAATGTCTGTAATATAGACACCCACATAAGTATACTGGCAATGTGCACTCAGTAGTGCCATGTATTAGTTTAAGAGACACAGACTCTAGTTAGTCAATTAGATTGCATTTTGCTCTGGCTCCTCAGTCTCTGCTCACTTACAATATTTACAGTTATACTGTAGCTGGTGGGGTCACACTGGAGTCAAGACAGCTAGCTGGAAGTGAAGTGTACAGAGGGTCACTTGGACAAGTAGTGTGGCGTCACCTCACTATTTTAACCTTTCGTAATTTCATGGCATCATATGATGCTGAACAACTGTAAAAAAAACATAGTTCATCAATCCATTCTCAGAAGACAAAAGTGCTGCTGTGTCTCTGCATCATAAAAGAAACAAAAATACTGCACGTATCTGTGTCTATTTTAGCTAGTCAGATTGTCTGGGAAACTCTTTTGTCTTCATATGAGGAGACTGCACAGCTCCTAGCACCATGGATCCTCATCTCTGCTGATGGCTACAAGGACTATTTTAATACAAATAAGCACTTTAATCACATTAATTACATGCATAGGTTCAAATAATCTGATTGAGAAAAAGCATACTGAAGATTTCAAGTGGACTCTTAGCTGTCATTTTAAGGCAGGAAGCCTCCTGTTTTGATAGTCCTTGTTCAGGTTTCACTGGATGGTTTGCCAAGCGACATAGATAAGAGGTGCGGGTTCTTTTGAGACTGTTTTTTGAGATGGACTATGGCATTTCATGCTAGCTGAGAGTACTGGGTATGACAGAAATCAGCTTGACTCACCGAAACAGCCATTTAAGAGCAGACCCTCTAGTGGTATAAATCAGCAAGGCTTGACTTCACCGGAGCTCTGCTAATTTACCCCTGTTGGGAATCTGGCTCTGAGACTTTACAGAGTGAAAATGAAACTAAGGAAGCAAAACACAGATCCTAAAATATTAGGAAATAAAACAGCTTGAGAATAGTATGTTTTCCCAAGCATGCAAAAGAGAAGCCTGTAGGTTATAGTTTCAATTTAATTTGTGGTTATTTGATACATGTTCACACATGTAGTATATGCCACGGAGGACTTAAAGGCCTATAATGAGAAAAATGTCCAAGATTTCTTTTTATCTTATTTCTGTTGCGGTTATTCTCCAGTCTCTTTCAGCCAAAATTTCAGTGAAATTCGACCTTGCTAAGGATTTTTTCAAGTCCAGCGCCGAAGAGATCTTCAAACATACAGAAAGAAAAAGAAAACAAGAAGGAAAATCAATTGTATGCTGAAGGTCAGACAGAAGTTCAGGATAACTTAGATGTGGTCCAGTTACTAAAGGGATACTTTGACTCATCTTTCAGTAAGAATGGTTGTGAACATGGGAATAATTGTAAGATATCTGATTAAGAATGAGGAAGGTTTAACAGAAAACACTATAATTAAGGTAGGAGCAAACTGAGTCTGTTCACCCTGGTGATATCAGGAATCCTGTGGTAATCCCCAGCCCAAAATCCTGATCAATTGACACATGAAGCCGCAAGGTCAGAAGCAAAGCTTTTCACTGTGTGCATTGGTTCAAAAGTTATATTCTAATGGTAAAGAGAAAATGCAACATGAAGTGGAGCAAAGGCTTCATGGTCAAGCAAGCTGAGCAATCAAGGATGCGGAGAAGTGGCATAAAACACAACAGTTTTAGCAAAAGTAACATTTTGTTAAGAGAAACAATTTCATACTCAAGGAATATGTCATGATCTATCTAGATTTTCTTGAAGCTCTTTGCTCAGCTGAGAATTACTGTCTAAAACTTATGCAATGGAGAGTAATTAAAGTTTATTAACCGAAATTAAAATTGTATTTAAAAAAAAAGTAGCATGTTAGAAAGGAAATCTGTTGGGTTGGGAACTTTAGAAGAAGGTTTTGGACACATCTTCTTACAAATACTTGTTAGGGACTTTGAGTCAATAAGCAGTTTTGCCTAAATGATAAAGGCGTTTGGAGGTATTGACAGCAATTAGGAAGCTCATATAAGAACTGTTTTGTTTATAAGCAGAATAATGGAAACAGGATGAAATTTAACACAAAGCCATCCAGATAAAGACTTCATGTGGTGGGCTCGTCGTTTGGAGGCAGCAGAGAAATGGAGCTCTAGGTGTACTGTTAGACTGTAAAACAGCTATGAGCCTCCAATGTGACAGAACCACAGGAAATCTGAGACAAGCCTAAGATGCACTGCATATATATGTTCTTTAGAGTCACCGAAGCATTCATATTATTATACAAGGTACTGCCAAGGTGATGTACATGATATACAGCTCTGATCACCCACTTTCAAATCAGATTTAAGTTAACTTGCAATAGATCCAGAGAAGGGATTCTGAAATGACTGAGGGAAAGGAGCATAATCTTCTGAGAGCAGCCAAAGAATAATGCCTTTTTTTCCTCTCAGATAAGACAACTCTTCATAAATGCATGTGGGAATTTAAAACAGGGTGGGAGTAATAAGCTTTAAACATAAAATTGGTAAAAGATCAAACAGAGATAAACTGGTCATACAAAATTTACCATGGTTGGAATTTCAGTCAGTTTAGTAGTGTTCAGGAACACACAGGGGAAAAAAAAATCTAACTCTCTCAAGATGGAGCGTAGCAGCCTTATGGACACTGCATGACAGAGTAGCGGTGCTCTGGAGATACACATTCAGGTGTGGTGTAAAAATTTTGTGTGTTGAATTTAGTCATCTGCTCTAAGAATTGAAAAGACAATTTATCTATTTCTTCACTGAGTTGGGTCCGTTTACACCATATCTTTGCTGTATGCAGTTAGTCCCAAACATCTGAGGTTCTATTTATCACCTAATTTTTGCTGTGGAGGATTTCTTCTTCCACCCTAAGGAGCATCGGAAGTTGGTCCCAGATAGGGAAGGGATGCCAGGAAGGTGCAATGCTACTCTTGGTGGTATAGAGAGATTTGATATGTCTTACTCATGGCTACCTGTGTCTAAATGGTGTTACTCTTTCCAGGTGGAAATGTCCGATGGTCCCAGCAAGTTCCTTAGTATTGCAGGAATACAGGATGTTAGTCTTGACCTCGTCTGCATTCTTCCGTCATTGTTAAGCCTCTTCACCTTTTATATATGAATGTCTTCAGATGGTCAGAGAATATTGGAGGTGTTTTATGGCCTGTGGTGTGGAGGAATGCTTGGAGGAGGTGCTTTCTGAACAAAATATCTGTTACAGTGACAACTGTGGAGAACTGGACTCAATTTTCTTTGTATCTTCATGACAATTTCAGGCAAAATTTTTACAGAAAGATTATTCTTCTTTTATAAACATCAATTAGATACATTCAATACATGAAGACAAATCAAATGCATCTGGACACTTCTTCGAGCTTTACTAAAGTATCTATAGATTAAATTTTAGTCTTTCTTCAGGCAACACTTGAGTGGTAATTTAAAGCCTCTACACAGAAATCTCTAAAAATTAAGTGTCTAATCGAAGATTGATCCTATCAAATTATGTAGTCTGTAAATTTTATTAAATCAAAACTTTTATTCTTGTGCCCTATAGGAAAAAAAAAAAAGGCCACAGAGGTTCCTATCAATAAAATTTTAGTACAACTGTGAGCACAAAAGAAATGCTGAAGTGAAATTGTTGTGATTGAAAACATGTGGCAAGTTACAAATGTGCCAGAAGTCTAGACAGCACTGGTTGTGAGTGACCTCTCATTTACAGCTCTCCTCACCACAGAAACAAAAGCAACTCCCACAATGCTAAACAAATCAGAGTAATAACAGTCAGACTAAGTGAGCGGCAGTAATTTCCTGCTAGTCTTTCGTTTTTATACATTTGGTAGCAACTAGCCAACATGCCAATCCAAAGTCCACTGAACTCAGTGGGAAGACCAGTGAGCACTGACCCAGACTCTGGGTCCTCTAAAATGAAACGTCTCTTTCCAAGTAAACAAAAAATTATAAGGAAGAAAAAAAGAAAAGATGTCACCTCCAGGGTATTCCTCCTTTTTCACACATATATTGGGAAGGCGCAGAAGGATGAAAATCAACCTCAAGATCTTAGGGGAAGGAAACTTCGTTAGACATCTGGCAGATCTGAAATCTCATGATTGCTTGTCCTTCAGAAAGTGATAATACAATAAAGAAAATAAACCATAAACACAGTATTTTACCAATGCAGTCGTCAGGTGAATTGAATAGAATGATAGACAGACTAACAACATGACTTTTTATCTTATTTAAAAAGGTTTTTGTTCAATAATCAACACTATAGACACCAATCATATAACAAAAAATGAAAGAATTTTATCATTATATTAAATTTTATGTATGTCAATGACTAAGAATGTTCTGCCATTGTCTTGAGGTTGTTTGACTCATTAATCAAACATGGGGAGACAAAAAATTAGGGGATCACGGCACTTTTCATTTGCTCTGATGACTTGAAAACAACTGAGAAGTTGTCTTGCTGTCTGAAATGGTAACCATATTCTAAAGGGAAAAAAAGCCACAGTAAAATTTCCCGGAGTTTCCATTAACAGCATCCCTGCTTTCATTCAAGCCAGCAAATTACTTTTTTCTCAAAGAATATCAACTTGCAATCTAGAATATGTGGGGAGGGGGTGGAATGATTTAGAAAAAAAAAAAAAAGACAACTAATTTGCCTTTTGAATACCTGCTCCAAAATGGACTTTCAAATGCTCAGCGTTTCCTGAAAAGGAGAGACTTGTCAGTTGGTCTGTTTTACACTTGCTCTCTTCAAATACTTGGAAACAAGTCAAGTTTCTACCAGTACTCTTAGGCATCGCCTGAAAGTGCTTCCAGGCAAAGTTGCCACACCAAGTACTTCTGTACAAAGGAAAATCAGTCTCAAACCAGTCTCAGTATCTTAAGTAGGAGACTGTATGGAAATGTAGGATATTGAATTACCTAGACCAACACTTTTGCTGAAAGCAAAAATTGTTATTTTTAGGCTGATTGATTAAATAAAATCCTTAGTGACACTGCATTGATATTGTTGGGAAAAAAAAAAAAGAAGGTACTTAAATCACATCTGATATTTCTGTAATTAAAGGTAACTACTGATCTTAATTAAAAATATTTTATTTAAAAAAAAAATCGCACAACTTCAATCACACTGCTCAGTTCAGGCTCCGAGAAGAACTTGAAATAAATCAACCCACTAGCAAGCAGCAACTTATAAATGACATACCATAAAGGACATTCTCATACCAACATTTACTTCAGTCTTTCTGCTTGAAATATGTCCCACAAGACTTTCAGGACAAGATTGGTCCTACAAGTGGCCAATTCAGAGATGTTTAGAATATACTTTAAAATCAATTCAGCAGGGTATTTCAGATAGGAGCCTTCATAGAGAGCAGTGGGAGGATGATATAGCCTCTAAACTTCCACAGGCTATATCAGTGGCAGGGATCTGGCTAGGAAACAGAAGTTTTGTCTTAGTAAAAATGTCACCTTGTGAAAACAGAGCTGTTTCAGAAAACCATGGACTTCTGAAGTAATTTTGAGCTGCTAAGGCATTTTTTGGGGAAAAAAAAAAATGAAGAAAAAATAAAAAGGGGGGAAGAAGCAGAAGCAGAAGAAGAAGAAGGAGGAGGAAAGAGGAAAGAGGAAAAAGAAAAGGATGGGAAAAGGACCTTCCTAAGGAGCACAATTATCTGAAAAAATGAACTGCTTGGGATGAAAGCTACATTTCTACAAATGCTCTTATCTTTGAAAGCTAGGACATTGCCCTGAAAAACAGCTGGGCTCTAGTCCTTTCGTCTGCTTCTATTTATTTACTGAAAGTGTATCCCCATCAAAAGAAGTAACAGAGCATTGTGGTGCCACAGCCCAGAAAGGGCTCTGACCTGGGTCAGAACGTTCTCCTTGAGGAGGACTGAGATGAACCCATTGCTCCCACATCAGAGAGGAGCCCTTTCTTTGCTGCACAGGCTGTCAGGGAAAGGCAGAGGGCAACATCCCCGATGGTCCAAAGGAAAATTGGCCATGTTCCACAGAACAAGTAGCTTTTACTGTGAGGAGGTAAAAAAAAGCCCTACCA
>VYZM01022260.1:1012460-1066458 GCA_013398915.1 Dromas ardeola | reverse complement strand
AAAAAAAAAGGAAAAAAAAAAGAAGGTGAATAGTTCAAATGGAAATAATTGCAGCTTGGTTTAATTTTCTGGTTTGTTTTGGTGTCGGGCATTTGCTGTGCTCTTTTCCCTAATAATTTCCTGTCAGGATTGGCAGCCAATGACTCGCCTGCATTCACAGATGAGTATAGCCAGAAAGCCAGCCTACAGCTCCTCTTCTCCATCCTGTGCCTTAATCACACAAAACAACCCCCACTCCAACCCCATGAGTACAGCAATATTCCAAGCAAGGCAACTTCCCCTTATGTCTGTAGATACTGACATAATAGAAGCACTGAAATCAGACTTTCTAAGTACTCTGTCTTCATGGGTGACTCCCACCTACTGTTCAAGGCAAAGCAGTAGTGAGTGGTCCTGGAGAAAACTATGTCCCGCCTGCCCGAAATGACAGGAACATGATGATCAGGGCAGTTTTTGAGAGTTCGTCTGCAGAAAACCAAACTGGCAAGCCCATGAGGCTGCCAGTAGTTTCCCATGCCCAGGGAGAAAGGCCCTGTGGTTCATTTTCTGATGAGAAATATTTAAATTATTTCCTGCATGATACAGAATACAAATGGATTCAATGGATAGAAATAAATTAGAGAAAACTATTATAGGTCTCTAGGTTAGATTTTCAATCTCAAAATCTGGAATTTACCGTGGGCAACCCTGTGATTCCAACAGACTTGCAGGGGCCACGTAAACATGTATTACATCCGTTACTGGGAAGCTAAGGAGGGCTTTTCCTGCAGCTGGCTTCTTGCGTACCAAGGGATGGTGAATGCCTAAAATCCTTAATGCATATGATCAGAAGTTATCATGCGAACACCAGCCTGACCAACAACTTACCTAATGGGCAAATCAAAAGTAAATGAGAAGAAGGGAAGATGAGTGACCCAATGAAGAACCAACAATTTGTCATTTGGGATGTTAGGCAGTTTGATAAATTTCCTACTGGTTAACTGATTAAATTTACATTTGCCTATTTTTAATCTTTAATTTATTTCATACTCAAATATGATTGTTAGCCATTAATCAATAAGGTTTAAGGTGTTCATGATTAATGGGTAATGCCTTCAGTATAAATAAGAGATTCTGTGGTGCTGGGATTATCGGGCTCTAGCAATTGCAGGATTGCTCCGAGTGCTCATTCCTTAGTTACAATAAAGCGGGACCGGGAGGATTGATGAGGTTCTGTGCCAGCAGTGTGATAAAATGAAATGGAAGCAGCTATTAAGGATCTGTTTGAGATAATGATGAAAAGAACCCAAAGGGTTAACAAGACTATGCTTTTGATATAAGCAGTGTCAGAGAGATTAATGAGTCTCCGTATATAGATAAGTAGGGATTTACAGCATTTGTACGGTAAAAAGAAACCAGACAGATTAATGAAATGACCACCTATGGCTCTGCCGGGATGTAAAGATTTGGGGCTATAGGGGTTCCGAGCCACTATCTAAGGGTTAATGGAAGTCGGGCTGCAGCGGCAGGATGGAGGAGTTACAGGAGTTGTAAGCTACAGCCCCGGGTAAGTAGCACTGAAAGGGTTAATGAAAAGCCTCCATGTATTGAGATGCTAATTGTCAAGATAGTGTATTACTTGAGGAAAGTAATTTGATTACTCGAAACTCCCACTAAGGAGGCAGCTTGTGTCCCTTCCATCTGTCGGGCTCTGTGAAAGATGATGAATTGAACTCAAAACTCACGTGTGATGAAGTCACTGTCGTTTCCCCGCCAGCAGAGCCCTGCTGCCATGCCCACCGCTCGGAGGGGAGCACCGCATTTCAACTTTTCCTCTGAAACCCAGGAGGCACAGTAACCTGTTACTTGCTGCTGCTTGCTTTTCTTTTTTTTTTTTCCCTCCCCATTTTCTGCCTCAGCGCTACAACTGAGTCATTCTGTTGCCCATGGCTCGTGGGTATACAGTGCTCCTGCAGCGTGCTGCATTATTCTCCAGTTCATCTGTCAATGTTATTTTCGGCTAATGCAGATGTGGGGTTCGCTTACCGTCGCTTTGTAGACACTTGTCGAAAACCATTTGGAAAGCCTTAACTATGCATAAATCTGCAGAGTGAATGTTTTCTTTCATTCACTTGCTCCTATTATTTGATTTCTTGTAGGCCTCTGCGGCAGAGATGGAGAAAATAAGGTAAGTGAGACAGTTTATTTACATCTCATTATAGAGAAGAAATGCTCTGTTGCACAATGGATGTTACAGGCTCTTGGAAAATATTTTCCTTAATATGATCAGTGTAAAATACTGGATTGCATGATGATGCAAGGGAAGCTGTGTTTTAGAGACAAAAGAAAAGGAATGTGGTTATTCTAGTAAATCTGTTCCGCAGAGATGTCAATTCAGAAAGGATGTCTTACACACAAACATGTTTTATTGCCAGATGCAGAGGATATTTGGTTATATAAATGTTGTAGTCACTTGTCCATTTACTGCAAGAGCCTGCCATTCCATTTAATGAGGAAAGTGGATCAATAATTCATGAAAAAGCTGAAGAAAATATAGGCTTGACTTCAAAGCATCTAATTACTGTGGTTTGTTTCAATATAATGCTGTAACATTGGTGTTCGATTTTTGTTTTATACTGTATACCAGCCAGATAAATCTTGTCTCCTCTGTGTTTAAAATGTTGTCATACTGTACCAGTTTCTCAGCACATCTCTCTACTTTAAGCAAAAGGAGATGGCTTTTATAAACATAAGTTTTCCATCTCATGTCCAAGTGCAAGTCTGCTTTGGGGGATATTGCTTTTGTGTATGTTGTTAAGAAAGAAAAAGAAAAAAGAAAGCATTCTAGCCCTTTTTTAAAAAATAAATTAAATATAATCAAATCCTATCTATCAATAAAATTTCCAGGTATTATCAAAGTGATAGGCAAAAGCTGAACTTTTTACTACCTTTTAGATACTTTATGGATTTTATTTTAACAACCCAAAACATTGGCCATGCTCTTACGTGGTTTTATTGGACAAGCCCAAATTCCTTCTCCGAACCTGGTGACTCAGTTTGGTTAGTGACAACTATTGTCTGAGCACAACTTTTTAGAGTTTGGAATGACTATCCTGAGTTATTAGAAATGCAGATAAGTTCTAAAATTCTGGAAATAACTGGGGAAGAAGTGGCAAATCTAAAAGAATAGAGATTTGACTGGGTGTTTAATGAATTCTGGGCTGGAAACAAAATCTTGTTTTTCAATTGAGAAGGAAAAGGTTAAGTCCCTTACAGTGGACTTGAAGATGCACGCCCAAAAGTTTCTAATGGAATTTATTTATAAAGTGCTTCAGTTGTACATTTTTTGTGGTGTCTCGTGACAATGAGAGTATTATAATTTTTGAGCTGAAAGAAAAATGCTGTGTGATGTATTATGGTTTTGCATGTATATAAGCACTGTAATGTTAAAGCTGTGAGTTTTTCCTGAGTAATAACTGAGAAAGCACCTCAGTATGTGGTCCTGCATTTAGTAAAAATTCCAAATAAGATCATCTATGGTATATGCACATTCATGTCATGAATAACTCTGTCAGAAGATGCAAGCAAATATATATTTATATGTTTGATTGATAAGCATATATGCACAAACGCAATACAATACTTGTAATATTTCCTGAGCATGCCTTGTCATCTGCTTTTAGCGGACAGGCTCCTGCCACATTTGCAATAACCGGCTGCAGAGCCCAGGAGCATGAGCTCAGGAGTGTATTGAAAGAGAAAGAATTTGTTACGACAAGGGTAAACAACCATAAAGCTCCATTTTCCTAGCACCCTAGTTTTGCAGCTGTCAGGCGTGCAGGAGTCCTTCCCTCAGTACTCCCTGAGCACTGTGTAGATGGAAAAGCCCATGCTGCCCTGCTGAAAGCAGTGGGAGTTTAGCCATTAACTCCAACAACAGAAGGGTCAGGCTGTGTCAGGAGTTTGTTAATTAAGCTTTCTGTTCACAATTCTTGTGTAGAAAAGTTGCTTCTGATGGACGTTTGTCCCCATCACCCAAGTGGGTGCAAGGGCTCCTTGTGCTCCTGAGCAGAGCAGTGAGTCGGGCTGGGGGAGCTCCGGCAGGACCCGGAGCAGAAGCTCCATCCTGAACTTTTCTAGGCTCCCTGTCTATAGTCATCGTCTTGGATGCAAACTGATAGAAGCCTCAGCAGTTTAAGGAAACAGTAATCAATTCTGGAGTTATTGTTTTAAATACTGTTGAACCCACAGTCCTGAGACAATTAGATTTTTCCTAAACCTGTCAAAGTCTGGCACCCAGGTGGAAAACAGATTACCTTATCTTTTAAGCATAGTGGCTTCAGAGAGGACATGAAGAGAGATAACCTGAAGCCAGGGGAAGGAAGAAAGAAACAAGAGGGAAAAGGGCAGGCCAGGAGGAAAGAGGTATTTTTTGTTAGGTGTAGAAACCAGTGTAACATCACAGGAGAAGCCATTCCCACATGATACTTGAATTTGTTCTGCCCTGTCCCCGGGGCCATGCTCCTTACCCACTCTCTTTTTGCAACCAGCTGAGGATGTGCCATGATCTCGGAGGGCATTGGCCCGAGAACTAGAGGGTGAGCCCACACCAGCTGCAGAGCTGGGGTGCACAGCGGGTACGAGGCTCCTGAAAAAGAGGGAGGAGAAGGGGGTCTGGAATTAGCAAAAAGGAAACAAACCAAAACCTTGTTGAAGAAACAGAAGAGGAGTAAGGTGATTACCTACAGGGTAACCAGGCTGAGAACCCTCAGGGTTAGAAAAATCCATGTTTGCATTCCACAGTGCACTTCAAGCTAAGAAAGCCTTGTAAATATGAAGAATAGGTGCAGAGAATCACACTTTTCAGAGGAGATGCTACACACTGACAGTCCTTGGGAGCCCACGGGGCGAAACATTTTAAAAAGGCAGCTCTGGAAGCCTTTGGGTGAGCTTTGCGCATTCTCCAGCCCAGTGCATTTGGGGCACACTCAAGGAATGGGGTGGCCAGGCCCATTCAGACAGAGGGTCAAATGAAGGAGTCTACAAAATTGATCCACTGATGTCCCATGCTTTAGTCAGTGCTGAATTCACTGAGCCAGGATAGCACAAGCAATGGTGCAGAGAACTAATACGCCTCTTGGTGTTACATTCCTTCACTCAGAATCTAGCTGGAAAGATGCAATTTATCTCACGTAACGCAGTAATAATTCCCCTTGCAGGCCAAGGAGACGCTGTGACCTGCAATGTCACATCCTGTCCTTTTCAGCAGGGGCTTGCCGTGACAACATTAGAGGCAGCCAGAGCAGTAGGAAGCAGAGTTGGAGGTTATCAGTATTTAGCCTGACACAGGGACAACTTCCTCTAGAAGTGGGAACATGCTATTTTTTGCTAAAACTTTGACTAGAAGAATCAGTTACTGCAATGAAGCCTTCACACTGTGAACAATTCTTAGCAGTACATAGTGTTTATAACATCTCAAGGTACCAATATATTAGGCAGGAAGTAAAGCGAACTACTAATCACAAACCTCTTGAGGATCTGCACTTATGTAGGTTGGCTGTGTATGGTTATACAGTCACTTTAAACATTAATTACTTCTGAGTACAACCTTTTAAATACAGTTTTTTGGATCTGGTTCTTTTTCATGTCTATAAAGAGGACTGAAACTCTTACTTAAGTAAAGTAAATTTCAAATATACCTATGCTATCTTATTCTGACTCTTGTGCTATCTTTGGTGCACAAGAGAAGCACATGCCTTCCAAGTCTGAGGCCTTGCAGATCTGCGGTGGCTGGTGCACAAAAGTGCATTCCGGTACTCTGGAAACTGCTCCTTTAAGTCAGATTGAATCCATAGCATGGCTAGATGTGCAAATGAAAGACCAGTTCCACCGCAACTCCTATACAAATTCATGGTAGCTTTTTCTTTGCTTCCATTTAATCCTGCTTGAAATACAGGTTACAACATTTAACCTTTCAAGTGAAAATGTTGTAAGTTTTGGCATAAGACACCTCCAGATATATTTTTGTACACAAATATTGACCAGATTCTCAGTGGTTTTTACGCCGGGGAGTATCCCGCTCCAGAGTAAATGCCAGTTAAGGTGACAGATACTGTTCAATAAAAGCTTTTTCTTTTTTTAAGTACACTCCTAAAATTTCAGTGACAATTCAGAAACTCTATAAATCAATACTCTTAGTTCTAAGCTTTCAAGGTTCACAATAGGCTGAGCTGTGTATTTAAAAGTACAGAAAACAAGACACTTCATCACCACCATCAACTGCCAGGCTCACATAATTAGTGCCTGTAAGGAGGCTGACTTTCTACTTTGCAATGTAACCATGGTATTCCCCAACTGAGGATTACGTTATTTTGGTAGCATCAGTGGCAACACTTTGCTAATCATCCAAGGATCTCTGATAAAAGTGATCCATGTCTCAAGGAACCTGTGAGGAAACATCTTCATTTCATTGTAGTCCTTGTTTCAGAGCATATGAAAGCCAAGTGATTTGTTTTGCACACACAGCTGGTAGTAAGTCAGCAGTTCGATCCAAGTCTCTCGAATTTTCAGACTTGGACTTTTCTCAAGCATGTTTGAGTTCATCTGTGGTAAGGAAGGAATACCAGTCTTCAAAAGCAACGTCAGAGGCCCGTGCAGTCCTAGGGAAAAGCTTTTGCAGTAGTTTAGTGAAAATGTGAATACCTTCCTGAATGCCCACTAGATCACGCTGCCTTCCTTGCACTTGGTATAAATATAGCCCTCTTCATATGCTAATGAAGACACTGCAATTTCCTGCCATCCCCACCTTGCCCTTTTTCCTTCTCTCAGCCTGTATCTACATTAATTTTACCAGTTACTTGAACACCAGGAGAGGATTTTTTTTCCCAGAATGTTAACAACAAACATGGTTTACTTTACCCTAGGTCTTGTCTTCACATCCACAGCTGCTGTGCTGGGAGCCACTGCCTTGCACAGAGGCACAGTGCCACGGGAAGCAGCAGTGCTGTGCAAGCAGCAGCTCTAGCATCTGCTCAGTAGTGTCTGCAGACTCTAGCTGTTGCTGGGACTTCAAACCACAGCTGAGGAGACAGGCAAAGAGATGGCACAGGGCAAGCTCAGAAGCAATAGAGCACAGGGAAATGCTGGTGTGAAAGGGCTGTGAGTTTGGGGTCATTAGAGGTTATGGTAGAAAAGTCACCTAGCTGGGTGAATGTTGGGTCTCTTTTGAAAGAGAGAGGAAAAAAAGGAAAAGGAAAAGAAAGCTGCCTACTTATATGCAAACAGGTAAAGCGGGTTTTCATTTTCCTCTGCTTTGCAAGATGTTTTCATCTCCCGGGCAGTCCCAGCAGCAGTGACAGCCCTGCAGTGCTGTTTTCAGCACATGTGGTTTGTTCACGCTGCTATCCAAGGTGTGACTGCAGCACAGCTAAACCACACGTCTCTCCCCTCGAGCGACTACACGCAGCCTTAAGTTTGGTGGTTGTCAACCATAGCAACGGGAGCAATGGACACACAAGGATATATTCACAGCCCCCAGCTGTGAAACTGGGATCGTTTAGGGCGCAGAACCGTGCTGATCTACCTACACTCGCACCTCTGGGAATTTTATTAATGCAGCCAGGGGCATAGTATGCTTATATTGAAGCTTATATAGCTTATATTGAAGCCCACCCCACTTCATTTCAACTATTACTGTTACCTGTGCTAGTCAGTCAAATTAGCACTACTTAGCTGAGGCAGGGGTTTTAATGTTATGTTGTCCTACAACCCTGTACACGAACTGCTGTCTGCTGCTTGGAAGAATGATCTAAAAGCCGGTGATGCCTGTATGGAAGGAATCATCTCCAGTCACCTGCTGTAACAAGTGTTATGTTATAATATCTTTTAGCTCTAGGTAAATATTGAAAGGAGTAAAAGTGTCCAGCAAACAAGAAATGTGTCAGGAACAGAGGACAGAATAGATTCAATTTGAATGAAACCGGGTGTAGCTATGTAAAGTAGCCTGCAGGGACAAGTGGGAGCTGAGCAAACATCTGAAGAGACCAAGGAGGTAGGTAGGAGGAGATGAGCCATGCCATCAACTGGGAGCTGCAGTGAGTCATGGGGAAGAGGCTGGACCTAGGTGATACCAAGTTTACAGATAATGCTCTGCCTACCCCTTTCTTGCAAGGCAAAGTGCATCACTGAGCAATACCATAAGCTGCTCAGGAGAAAAACAGGAGGGGGCATTTTGGACAACTATTTAAGAAATGAAAAAAAGAAGGCCCATTCCAACCTGTGATTGGTTCAAAAACTTTGTAGCACAGGGAGTAGAGCTTCCAGAACAAGTGGAGATTTTTGTTGGGTTTCTGTTGGATTTTTTTTCCTCCCAAAGATACAGTGATGCTTGACAGTCAGAAAATTCAAAGGTGGGAAAATTGGATGCTGTCTGCTTCCCCTGTATTGCTAACAGCAACTAGACTTCGGTTTATGTAAGCGCTCTGACCAACGCTATCGAGGGATGTGTGCTGAACAGTAAAAGCAGCAACTTACAAAGCAAACAGTGGCAATGGCTGCAGCAGTAACAAAACAATCTTACAAGCTAAAGAGCATAAGAGGCTCCAAGCTGCAAACCCCAGATGGTTTAGGGACAGTATAGTTTGTGAACCCCACTTGAGTGTGCTCTGTGGTGAAATCAAGTACAATTTGAATGCTTGCTGCTACTACAGTGCACAGACTGATGAGAGGAAGGAGATAACTTGTCTGCAACACTTTATTACAGGCTTTTGCAATTGCCAGCTCTGCTGCTGCTGGCATGGCTTAGGCAATTTAATTTATCAATCAATTCTTGATTTACACACAAGTGACTTTAGAATGCATTCAGATAAAAACTCTGTATCACCACATTTGATTCAATGTTCTTTATAAATCAAACGCATCTAAAATATATCAAAACCATTAAGCTTTTCACATTAAAAAAAAAAAATTGAAGGGGTTGAATTGTCTTAATGTTTTAATGATGACCTAGAGCCAGCTTAGCATGAAGTACAATGTGCTGAAAAAATAGGCAGTAAATAGGGAGCTATAATCATGTTTTTTGGAATTCATGAATATGAGGGCTGTATAATTTACAGAGCCCTCAAGCAGGATGGCAGGATCATAAGTGTGTGTAGCTTCTTGCTGGATTTCTCTGATGCATGTGACCACCCTATCGCTCAAGTGAACTTTAGAACTCCTGTTATTCAACTCTTCCCAGAGTAACAAGATCCACTTCATTGAATAGCGCACAGAGTCACTGCTCATTGCTTGGTTTATGGTAACGTTTGTCTTGGGATAAAAAGGGCCTCCATGTCACATGCAGTTATATTGCCTCTTAGAGCATGAATTTCTTAATATATGCATTTGCAAAGCTCTGAAAAGATTGAGAAATCTAGTGTTCACCCCGAGCTTGCCCAGCTGTCACCGTGTCAGCAAAACCATAACTGAGAAACCGTGTGCAAGAGACCATACACACGCCTCAGGCAGCAGACTTGCCTCTAGGAGGGCAAATGGTATTTGAGAGGAATATTGTTGGCAAAGCAGTAGTTGGCTGACTTATGTGACATAGTAGGACATCATGACTACACAAATGCCATTTCAGCTACTCAGAGCAAAATGCAAATTTTGACCACCTCACCTTGATTTTGCCAATCTTTTGAAGAAGGAGGAGGAAGAGAAGGAGGGGTCCTAGAAGAAAAGAGGAGCTTCAAACATTTTCTGTAAGCCCCAAAGCTCTTCAGGCAGTCCCTGCTGTGCTACAAAGACCCTCATGTTCACAAGAACCTCTCATGACTCCACAGCTCCAAACTGCTGCCCTCTGTTCAACAAGACCAAGTTTCATATCCATGTCAGAGCAAAGGGCCTTAACTTAGAAGTTTCCATACAAATCAGGTCAAACAAATGAGCTCATTTTATGTTTCTGCTAGCTGTAACTGCTGCTTAGACAAGAGGATCAGTTTAAGGAGCTGCTCTATTTTTAAGGCCTTCCAAGAGCTATACTGGAATTCCCAGCAATGAATGGCAACTTCATCTTTTTCCCTCACCATCCCCCAAGAGCTCATTCTTGCAGTAGGCAATTTGAAGAGGTAAGCAATCAGCACTCCTCTTTTCTCTGTATTTCTGTTTAAAAAGTGTTAAATCTTTGTTCTTCTATTTAGCTCAGGGATGCTGGCTTAACCAAGGTACTGCACAAATTAACAGTTTTCAATGCTTTGCCTGTACAGAGTAGTCTACAGATAGAAAAAGAGATTGTCTATATATCTGTATAATTGGTCTTACTGCCAAGAAGTCCTACAGATGTAGGTGCTTGAAATGACATTTAAGTAGCACTAAATACATGGCAAATGACTTTGCACATGCATATTTAACTAAGGTTGCAATTGCTGGGCCCCTTGCCCTTTGAGATATTATTTCCTCTCGATACGAATCCCACCTCTATCCTGTAACAAGGAAGTAGTATTTCCAGGGAGTTAATCAGAACCGGTCCAGACCAACATGTACTAAATATATTCCAAGACTTAACACAGATCTGCAAGTAGCTGAAAAATAAATGTTTTGCAGCTCTACCCAATATTCTTAACAACTCAGCAGGGAACTAGTAACAAAGTACATTCACAGAGGCATATCCTTCATGATGGGGAAAGTGCTGGTTTCTATAGGGAAATAAAGATTTTTAGACTGCATACAAACAATCTATAGCACTAGAACAGTTCCATTTGAATTCGAAATAAATTGTACGTTTGTTTTTGTCTCTCAGCTTATGAATAGCAATGATGTTTTTATTTGTATTTGCATTCCGATTTAGATTGATGAGACACTGAAATTTAAAGAGTGAAAGATCAAGTGAGTCAAAAATGAGTTCAAAATGAAAAACCCAGCAAACTAGCCCAAAGCAATGCAGGTAGAGTGGTGAAAGACAGAGCAGCAGTGATATTTAAGTAATTTACTTGGAAAGCGGTACCATAGCTCAACACATTGGAAAAGTTGATTGTCCTAGTCAAAGAAAAAGAACAAGAAGTTTTTACACAAGTCCAAATAGGCCTTGAGTCCTACCTTTTCCAATGCTGAATTCATAGACTGGCTTTTGCTAAAAGGGCTGCATGACTGACCTGGCTTATTTTTGTCCAAATCTGCACAGCAGCTGGCCCTAGTACCCCTACTCTGTCATCTTCTTGCAGCCTTGCAAACACAGTGCCAGGCAGACAAGGCGAGGAAGCACCTAGTTTCTCAACCCACATCATCAGCGTGACCTTGCCAAGTCTCAGCCTCAGCAGTTCCACTTTATTTCTGAACCCTCACAAGCCTTTAGGAAGAGTAAACTCTTCCTGGCTTACCCCGTCCTTAGTGTACTAATGCAATGCCACCAAGTGCCATGGGCATGAGAGGCAGGCTCTTGAGGAGATTTTCAGCCCATGCTTTGAAACATAGTCTAGGACAGCCCAGTTAATGCAGCCTTTGCTCTGGAGCCCCTAGATATCTGGCAAGCTTGGGGTCAGGTCGGGCTGGTGGGGGTTGGGGTGTAAAGAGGGCTGATAGGAAGTCCCATCATTCACTTTGCTTCTCTTTTCCCACTTGTGGAAGGCAAAGCGCTCCCTTTGCCCGGCATCTGGAACTGCCGCTGTAGGTGGCAGAGACCTCTTGCTAAAATGATATTGCCAGTTGTGGAGTCTCCTGAAACATGTTTCCATGTTTTTTTGGTCTTGTTTTATTTCTTCAGAAGATGCAGCCGGTTTGTGTCTTGCCTTTATATCAAATGTTCTCTATTTAACTCTTTCACTACTGGAGGAGCCAAGAGTAGGAAAGCTCTAGGAAGTACACAGTTCTCCCCAGTCCCATGTGAAGGAATGACCAAGTTCGAGTCTTGGCTTTTCTATGAGGAAGGTTAATTAGGCCTTTGTATAACTTAAGAGGTAGCTCTGGCAACAGAGCATACGGGCAGGAGAGGGAAGAAATGAGTCATAGAGAGAGAAGACTGACATGAGTTTCTTTGGGCCAAATTTAGCTGACCTATACTGTTTGTTAACAGAGCAACCTCCCCCCCAGCTTCCCTCCTTCTCAATCTGCAAGAGAAATCACAACCTAAAAGTCATTAATTTTTTTTTCTGAGAAATGAAAAGTACAGGAAATTATAGCACTAAACAGGTAGTCTGCTAACAAATGCCAGTTTAGAGGAGTAAAGCTGTCTTGCCTACTGTATATGACGCAAATAGTTCCCGATAACAGGTAACTTCAGACAATAGGAACATTATTTTTTTTCTCCACCTTGACAAAGCTGCTGATGCAGATTTTTACAGCAACTGTAGACTTCAACTTGCTTTCCTAGGTAGATTCAGTTACTGGAATTCACGGCTTTCACATGCTGTGAGCTTCTAGAGAGTTTTCTTTACAAACCAGGTCTGAATATCATCTAAATGTAAAAGAAAAAAAAAATCTGAGAGAGATGTCCCATTAATTCCAGCACACAGTGCACTTGGAGCCATTTGAGAGAAACAGTGCTAACCCAGCCAGTTTTGCTTAGTATGCTTTGCTTTGAAGAACATTTGTTCTCATCTAAAAGCATCTATTTTTTTTAATGCAGTGAAAACCTTCCCATGGTCCGTTGTGGCAAACAACTTTTATTATAACCTAGAAACATGTAGCGAGTAAACAACAACAGCTACACATTACTTGCATTCAAGGAACATGGAAAGTTTTGTTTACAGTTTTGATAGTAAAATTCTAATGAATACTTTGCTGGTAATACAGTGTAGAGTGGACTACTCTACTGTGGTTTTGCAGTTGCTTCGCATTCTCATCTCCATCCCCTGAAGAGCTCTCGAAATCCTACCACACAGTAAAAATAAAGTTTATCAGGATTTTCTTCTTAAGTTTCCTATAGCATTGAACTACTAATTTTCATGGCACGCAGAGCAGACAGTTCCAATTAAATTGCCAGCCTGGATTTCTGGACCATCCCATCTCCTTATTCACCGTCTCTATATACACAACATTGGGAAAGCATCTCAAGATATAAATAGGCATAGATATGGTTGCATGCTGAATTCTAAGTAACTGAATGAATCCATTACTGCATCCTTGGAGGACTCCAATTTTTCCCAGAACTACAACTCCTTTTTGAGTGTTATGTACCTCATTATGCATAGATTAGTTACATTACGTATTGGTTTGCACAGACCACACAGAAGCTGAAAACTGTTAAATACAGTTTTGCAGAGAGATTAATGGAATCGGAAAGAGACTCAAGAATACAACATATTCTTTTATCTAAAAGGTAATGTTATTTATACTTTTTTACATTCATGTGAAGAACAAAGCACTCACATGATACTCCTGTCACTCATATCTAGAATGTTGCCTGCTACAAGTCTGCATTAATTGCAACCATAGCTGGAGTACACCTGCAGCATGGATTCATGGCACAAAGCTACTAAATTATTCAAGGTTTTCCAAATCCACTTAGAACTTGTTTCCTTATACCTTTGCTATGAGCCAGTGAACTGGAGACTAGTTAACTACAGCTTTCACAATGGCAGAAGGCATTCTTATTAACAGCAGAATCAGTAAAATCAACAAAAACTGTTATCCCTTCACTAGTTGCAGCTCTTTTACAGAAAGCTATTGCATTTTCTATTCTTACCCTGACTATTTTCTTCAGCACTAGAAATTAGGGCATTGGCTTGCAGAGTCATGCCCTGATTGCTGAAATTAAGGGCAATTATGCAATGGAAAGAGGAAGTATAACAGGTCAGAGATTGTACATCTGCTTGAAATGCAGGTGGTGAAGGTGCTGCCATTACTGAGTTGAAAATATGGACTGAGGTCTAAAGCTTTGAAGGATCTGACAGTCTTGCTCTACAGACATGGGTTACAGCCACAGCCATTAGGACTCTCTCAGAAGTACTGTCAAGGTTCAAAGGATTGTCTTCTTTATTTTCCTCCTTTTTTTTTTTTTTTTTGGAGCACTGTGTAAGTCACAAACTTCCATCTCCTCCGGGGAACACTTAGCACCCTTTCTAGAGTAATGAAGAGATTCTTTCATGGGCAAGGTGCCAGACTGTATTTTTTTTGTTCTTAATTTAGAGCTTAAACACATTGGTAGACAACATTGAGAAGCTGGGAGCCACTGCCTCTCACAGATTCTTCTCTCAAGATGCTGTGGATCCCAAATCCCAGGCCTGTGCTGACCCTGTCAGATTTGCGAAAATCCCCTGATGTCTGCAAACCTCTGGGAGGCCCTTAGAAGGAAAGTTTTATAAATGTGCAGAATACTGTTGGGGTTTTTTCACCCCCCTGACTCACTCACTCTGCATCATTTGACATTTTAACATATTGCCATATTAACCACCAAAAGTCTGATCTGTGAGCATGACTTCAAACTTGTATTTACAAGAGTAGAGATGCAGCGGCATATGGACCACCAGCTGGTGAGAAGTAGGAATGGTACTTTGTGGAGTTTGAGTCACTAAGTGATTTTTTTTATAAAAAAAAACAAACCCAAACCAATATCTTCTATACAGTTAAAAAGTTAGAGAAAAGCTTGGCTTCTTAGAACCAAAGTTGTTTGAAAGGACAACTGCAACAAGGCTGGTACACAGAAAGCACAAAATCTGGAGGCATTAAATAAACTAGAAGCTATGTTTTTTAGTATAAGAGGTATATGCAAACAAGCTGTTTCCTCCTAAGGCTGTAAGAAATAATACCACAGAGGGAGTAATGTGAGACAGAAAAAAAGAGAGACAACAGTCTGTTCCTCTTAAACAGGAGGAATTAAAATCCTGAGTGAGGGTGACACTGGGGGAAGTGTCTTTTTATTGAGGTCAAAACCACCTACACTTAAATTCAAAAGTCTCCAGCCTTTCCCCCCACCTCTCCCTAGCCTTATGTCTTTTCCTCAGGTGTTGCCACCCCTTCACCTTCTGGAGGGATTCTCCTCGTGCTCCATCAACAGCTTCACCCCCTCCCCTCCCTAAATGGTGACTTGAGCTGACATTCTGCAGACCTTAGACATTTCCCACTCCAGTAACTTTTGGGAGATTAATCACTTATTTAAGCTACCTAAGCTCGAGTCCTCCCAGGAAGTAGTTCGTTACTCCTCATTCTGGTTTCTTCCCTCAGACTGTTGTTTTTCACCACTGTTACTTCAGGAACAGTTGAAAACTCCCTGCCTAAAGTCATGCAACTGTAACAAAGATTAATTTTCATCAGACTTCAGAGACTGAGGTTCACTATGTTCCTCAGTGCCAGTCCATTTCATCAACCTTTTCACTTTATCTATTTCTCTAGAAGCCCAGGAGAGGAGACACCCAGGTTTTAGAGGACAGTTCTGTGGTCTCAATGCTGCCGATGCTGGCTCTCCCCTCACCTGAGCTCCCTTGCCAGCCCTGCTTGTTCTGGAGTGGTTCCCGTGGCTTTCTCAGAGGGAGATGCAAGAAGAGGGAGTCTCCTGTGGCTCCATCGATGCAGCTGCTAAGCAGAAGCTGTCTTTCAATAACTGGCATCTTTTTGGAGAAAGTAGTAAACAGAAGAAAAAAAAAAAAAAGAAGATTTGGCAAGGGGAAAGATTCAATGATAAACATTTTTTGTAATGGGGGAGGAAGATATAGAAGGAAAGGCCTGTTCCTTCAAAAAATAGAATATTGTCTGGGGACTATTAAATAACAATATAACTAATTACCAAGATAATTATCTTCATGCTGGAGCACCAAACAGCTGAAATACAGAAGCTGCTGAGAGCACTTACTATAGTAAATTACTGAAATGCTTGTCATGGTTTATTCTGCTGAATTAGGGTACTAAAAGAAGTGTGTTACATTATTTCTCTATTGACTTTTCCACATGTGATTATTTATTATTAGATTCATAAGTATGAATCAGACAGGAAGGTCAAGTTACTAATGATTCTGGAGCCTCATCAGCTGTACAGCATTATCTGCACTGTAAAGGTAGATACATTGTTTACCCGCATAATGAGAGTGATGCGAGTAATTATTAAAGTACTTGAATATCAGTCACATTAAAAAAACCCACCACTAGATCAGCATGCAGAGCATTAAAATTGTAAATGCTGTATTGGAGTTGTAGCATAAGGGAAATATAAAGCATGTCTTTTTTTTCTACCCTTCCTTAAACAAAGAGCAGAAGCATAGCCGAGAGAGAGAAATCTGAAATCGTTACTTTCTGCCTCTGCACTGTGTAGGTTTGTTTGGCCTACAAAAGAACATTTGCACTTCTAGATGTCAACCAAGTCTCAGAAACCCTCTGTGGTTCCTGCAAGTGTTATTGCTTTCTTAAAGGGGAGACTGAGAATGGTTAAGTCACTTCTCCAAGTTCTTTGAGGGGCTTCTGTCAAAGCCAAGACAGACTTTGCTTTAAGACAAAGAAGGCAGAGGACGTAGAGCAAGAGAACAAAGTTCTTGCTCCAGGAGCAGAATAACCATTTCTGAAATGAGTAGTTTCATTCAGACAAGGAGGAGGGACAAGTTTCAAAGCAGAACATCCCTCAGCCAAATCAAAATGCTCAAAGTACTGCTTCCTTCTTCCCTGTTTTACGAATGATTTCAAAACTCACTTGTGACTGTTTTTCTCCCCATCGCTATTTCCTCTCCACAGCACAGTAGCATAGACCCCTTATGAGGAAGGATCCAGACACGCTGACTTGTCCCTAACTTATCCCCAACTTGTCCCCAAGTATAAATAATCCCCACAAAATCATTGCTACTCATTGCACAGATACAGGCTCTTAATATCAGTTAGGGGTACTGTACCAGCATCACTGCATACATTCTTGCAAGAAAAGTATTACTGGCAGTAGCTTTAAGACCTAAATCCACCACCAGTGTGAGCAGACTCACCTGCATTCAGATGAAAATAGTTACTGCACTTTCTACAGGTAATATCTTTGATTTATTCTGATGTTTTCCTGTGCATGAAAAGAAGTCAGTCAATAAGGAATAAAAAATATAGTGCAAAATGAAGGCAATTAACATGACTTCAGTTTCAATAGTGTTTTTCCCCCCCCTCTTTCTGACATCTCAGCTTCAGAGAGAGAAGCCCAACTCTAACTACCATTTCTGTGCCCTTTTCAGCTTATGGTAATTGCTGTTGTGTAGCGTCACAGTACTGGGGCCTCTGCCCTATCCTTCTCCCCGTTTTGTGCAGGCAGCAGCAGGAGAATTTTCTTTTGATTTATTCTTCCAATAAATCGCTTCAGCAATGTCAGAATATTAGAGCTGCCTATTATCCAAAGGTTTCTTTACAAATTCACATTAAATGAAAATGTAACTTTCCAGTCATTAATGCACTGAAAGACGTTGTGGTTAAAGGAGGAGATGGATGGTCCGGAAGCTTATCCATTACGTTTAAAAGCAAATTATCAGTGACAGAATCTAGGTGAAACAGACAGCAGGAGAAATCGAAAGACAGATTGAGATATCAATCAAAAAGACTTTCAGATCCTTTTCTTCTTGCACGGACCACTGGAGGAGGCATTTAGAGGGATGTAACAAAGCAGAGAGAGTCTTTTGCCACGTGGGAAAACCTGAGGCATTTTTGCTGCCCGGTCACTGCGGGTGACACATGCTGCACCCAGGCAGGAGGAGCAGGAGCATGGCAGCGGCTGTTGGCAGAAAACTGCTGATGCCATAGGGTACCCCACACAGACTCCACCTTACGGGTCTGAAAGGCAAAAGTTAAAGAAACCAACGGGCCTGTTTAGTAAGAGGGAACTTCGTACACAAGCTGGAAGAATCCTTGCAGGAAAATTCTTGGAACAAACAGGTTTAAGGCAGTTACTTTACCTCTCAGAAACAACCAAAATGCAAATAGATACTGCAAACATCTCAAATGGGATTCAAAATACGAACGACTTTATGGATCTGATCTATAACATTTTCGGGCCTCTGTTTTCATCTGTAAAATGGAGACTATGGAGAACTCCTTCCCAGTCGAAAAGGAAAACTTGAATTAAGCATACAGAAAACAATGAGGCACCTCCATAAAGTGGTTATCTAATTCAAATATAGCAGGTGCAGGTAGGACATGGGAATTTATTGATTAGTACTACACCAGAGGAAGATTCAGATCTGCAGAAGAGTCATGCATAATGAGTTCATATTTGCTATTGGATGCTATGTCATTAAAAGCTCATGACTTACTTCAGTCTTCATTAGATAAATATGCTATTGCCGTATGTTCTCTGTAGTTCTTCACATTTGAAATTATACACTTGCTTTGACTTGGAAAGAAACAGTACATTTTACTTTTTTTGATCTTTGTATCTTTTGCTCCCATTCTCAGAAGTACTGTTTGGACTTTAAGTTCTGCATTATAAACTGCATTCTTGATATGGATCTCCCATATTTAGGTGCTCTGATTGTTCAAAGGACTCTCCAGCTGGGTAGCAAGACTATTTGAGTGCTAATACAGTGATTGTAAAGAATGGGACATCAGTTCCCATTTTAGAACATAAATCTTGGCAAGTTTGAATGGAGTATATTCAAATGGGAACAAATGGACATTTTAAGCATGTAATTTAAAACAAAACATTCAGCACTAACATGAATAAGCTCAGCAACTGCAGCTCCCCTAGCCCAGCATATAAGAGCCTACAGTTCCAAGCTCATAGCCATCGGGCAGCCCATAAGAACACCTGGCCCCAGGGTTCAGCAATGGGAATCCTGCACTCCAGATCCCCTTTCTGTAGTTGCAGCTTTTAGCTCTGCTTTCTAAGGCACTCATCTTCCTTCCTTATCTGTGGCTCCCAAACAGACATCCCTAGCTTCCTGTGGTTTCCAACAGGGACACTATCCCAGTTCTGCATCTATTCATGCATCAGGCTTGGGTACATTGTAAATACGTCCATGTGCTTACACACACATCCATTTCTAACTGCCACTGGAGTCCTTCTAAAATGCACTTTTAAAAAGTTCTTCCTAAAAATAATGCTAAGCCAGAGCTGCTTGCACTCTGCAATGCCAGCAGTAAGCCTTATCTTTCCAACTGAGAGAATGAAAATGGGAGGGGAAAAAAATTATAAATCTATGATGTGGGGCTGAAGAAAGCGATTTGCGCATCAGGCTGCTTTTCCTCACAAGTGAGCGCCTTGTCTGCTTGTGGCATTTTGCTCTAGCAGAGAAGGTGTCATGCATCCAATTAAAAAGGTATCGAAGGAGACAAGATTGGAATGAGAATGAATAAACGCTGCAGCTGCACTGGGAAGACTTGGCCAAAAAGCACGCAACTGGGAGAAATACTGTCTTCTTGACCATTCCTGCAGTCACACCAGTGATGATACTAAGGCACAAGAACTGGATCATCTACTGCATGCTACAGATATGCCTCCTCCTTAATCCAGTGTATTTATTTTGAGTTCAAAGAAGAAATTTTACATTAACTGAAAAAGTACAGACATCCAGCCTTTCACTATGCAGCAGCTCTTAAAGGCACTGAAAAGACAAGAATACTGTGGTTTTTTTTCAGATTCCCGTTCCAGTAGTGCTCCCGTCAGTGCCTGCATAGTCCAATCCCAGCAACCACCTCTGTCGTGCAATGGGAGGACCACCTGCACTGGGGTCCCATGAAAAGAAAGTTACTACCCTCCCCTCAGTAGGGAAAAAGAGCTGTAAGCCTGGCAGAAAGTATTCAGACTGTCAGAGGGGAAAGCAAGAAGCAAGCTAAAGATCAGATAAGTTTTCTGGAAGGTCGAGTCTGCTCAAATAGTCATAGGCTAAGCATGTCCTGTTGGAGCAGGTCCAGAGGAGGGCCACAAAAATGATCAGAGGACTGGAGCACTTCTCCTATGAGGACAGACTGAAAAAGTTGGGGTTGTTCAGCCTGGAGAAGAGAAGGTTCCAGGGAGACCTTATTGCGGCCCTTCAACAATTAAAGGGGGCCTACAGGAAAGATGGGGACAAACTTTTTAGCAAGGCCTGTTGCAATAGGACAAGGGGTAATGGCTTTAAACTAAAAGAGGGAAGATTTAGACTAGATAGGTGGAAGACATTTTTTACACTGAGGGTGGTTAAACACTGGCCCGGGTTGCCCAGAGAGGCGGTAGCTGCCCCATCCCTGGAAACATTCAAGGTCAGGTTAGACGGGGCTCTGAGCAACCTGAGCTAGTTGAAGATGTCTCTGCTCATTGCAGGGAGGGTTGGGCTAGATGACCTTTACAGGTCCCTTCCAACCCAAGCTATTCTATTATTCTATGTCTACACTCAAAGCTAAGCAAGAATTAGTCCAACAAAACTTCCCACTAGAAATTGCAAGTCAGTCCTGAAAGTCCAAAATTCTCTAACACATTCAGTGCTTTACTATCAAATCCTCTCCTCCCTTCACCAGTTTTCACAAACGATGTTCCTAACACTTACTGGAAAATTTTGTGGGACCACTGGTTTGGTTTTGTTTTTCTTTAAATAGAATATATTTTCTTGCTGCGCATTTTGGTCAGATTTAATTCTGCCTTCGGCAATGGCCTGAGACTAGACCACAGGGAAGAGGAAGGGTTATCTGGACTGCTCAGAGAGGTTTTGAAATCTCCATCCTTGAAGGCATTCAAAATTTGACTGGACAAGGCTCTAAGCATCCTGATCTGACTGAATCTGCTTTGAACAAGAGGTTGGACCACTTGACCTCCAGAAGCACCTTCCAGCCTAATTTATCCTATGATTCTACATACCACCAGTCCAGATCTTTTATACACTGGAATTCCCATTGGAGGGAGCTGGAGTTTGAAGGACAACATCTGTATCACCTGCAGGTGTATTTCATATCAGTAGTTCTTTTTTTACGTGGTTCAATTTAAGGGCATATGTATTTATTTTTCCCCCCTGTGAAAGATGCCATCCAGCAGAGTAATTTCTGATAAACATCAAGCTCAATCAGTTATAATTATGTGTTTTTACAACTCTATTTCATTTAAAGAAAAGCATTTACCAAAAAGAGACAAAGTGTTTCTACCAAGAAACGACTGTGGCAAGTTCCCTATTTTCCTTTAGAAATTTTAAGTTGTGGGCAGAGCTAGGCAGACATGAACACACACACACTCACTTCTCATGTGTAGATATACACGTCATATTTGTTATTTGTGCTTGTAGCTCTGGTCAGTTAGGTGACTGATTCCATGTCTGCACATACCAGTGTTATATTTCTGTTTATCCTTATGCTCATGCATGAAATCTGGTGTGCTGTTTTACCTGATGAAGTTCCTCCTCATCATTGTAAAGATGAAGAGCCAAAAGTCTGACATTTGCAATGTAACTAGAGCCCTACTGAAGTCAATACAATGTAAGAATATAGCTGAAAGCCAGAGTATAAACCTGGCGAGTAAATACCAAAAGACCTATAGAAAAGTTTTAATCACTCCAGACATCAGAATATGGGTTGCTTAACAACAGCAATTATACAAAGTTATAACACAATTGAATGCATTCTGTTTGGATGCATTCTGGCAGGACTCCTAATGCTTCTGTTGCACTCCCCAGTAAGCATCACAGTAACTGAAGAGATTTGTAAGGAGAGCAGATCACTTTTTGGCCAGTGGTTTGCTGGCAAAGCCACTGCCCAGTTGTTGTTCAGAGTAGAGTCAAAGCAAAAAGCAGCGGGAAGGTCAGACGAATACTTTGGGTAGCAGCCTCTCATAGCAGGAGGCCTTAGCAAACAAAGAACATGTCTGGCCCCAACAGAGTGTTTGTACTTGGGATTAATTGAATGAAGGAAAGGAGGGGCTTTTCAGAGGGCTCTGAAAAATCTTTTCCAGAAGTGTAGGAAACAAAAGGGAGGGGGGAAAGTGCACACACATGTTACTCTCATAGAATCATTTAGGTTGGAAAAGACCCTTAAGATAGAATCCAGCCATAAACCTAGCACTGCCAAGTCCACCATTAAACAATGTCCCTAAGTGCCACGTCTACATGTCTTTTAAATACCTCTAGGGAATGGTGACTCAATCCCCTGGGCAGCGTGTTCCAGTGCTTGACAAGCCTTTTGTCCATCTTATGCTAACTAACTAAAGTTGATAAGTTTAGAAATATTTAGAAAAACCTTTATGAATCTTTTCTTGTTCCGATACCTGTCCCTTGAGGAAGAATGTCAAGAGAGTGCCCCTAGAATTGCAGCTGTGGGAAAGAAGATGCTTAAGATAACTAGATGGAGTAGGAGGGCCAGCATTTGTCCAGGATAATGGGATGTATTATGTGACACAATTTGAGGGCTGCTTTCTTATCTAGGGACTAGATCTGCGGGGCTTTAGAGAAAACAGCAAGGAACGCAGTAGACAAGAGATGACAGGAACAAACTTGGAGCCTCAGAGAGGAGGCTGCTCCAGCCAGACAGCTTGGAGAGCACCCTACTCTCTGTCCCTCTACGCCAACCAAGAATGGGAAACTGTCACAACAGTAAATGCCCAAGAAGGTTCTGAAAGTCCAAATTTCCCCTGGTTCCCACTCACCACAGTGTCGCACAAGAACCTTCCTGTCTTATCCCTGACACCACCATCTCTCCTGGTCCGTTCCCAGCATGCTTCCCAGTCCCTAAGAACACTCGCTTCCTCAGGATGCTCTTACATGGGAGAGGAAAAAAAAAACCATTTGAGAGCCACTGCTCGGGGGAAGTGCTTTTCCAGCTGCCAGAAAAGCACCTCTGCTGGGCATGTTTGTTATACCACTGTTCCCAAAAAGCCAGGTGAGCCAGGCCGCACGTTTCCCCTGGACATGCAGAAGTCCTTCTCAGAGAGGAAATGGAACAGTCTTGTGGAAATCTCTTGTATAAAACACATCAGGGTGCGCATCTCAGTCCATTACACACCACTTGCTGAAATGGCAGCTTGTACTGAGCTGTACGGAATGATTTTTATTGAACATAATTACTCAACAGGAAGCACAGAGCATAATTAATCTTACTGTGGAACTCCATTTTAACTTACTTGATCTCGTACTTCAGAATAATGTAGTTACTTTTCGATTAATTTTTGCTCTTTCATTTATGAAAGTGGATATTCTGTATTTTCTCCAATTAGTTAAATAAACATCAAACACTTCCAAACACCAAATAGGAAAATGTCTAAATGTTTCAGTAATAGGTATACTGCAAATAGATTAGCTACAGCTCAGAGCTAGGGAGAAAATTAATTCATGTGTGGCACGCCATTGTATAAAATTGTTTTTTGCTTGGAACTAAACAGTGGCATTCTTCATATTAACACAGACACCTTTTCCAGTCACCTCTGCAAGTGCTGCTAAGGCACTGCTATTACTACTAATAGGTAGAAGACAGTCTTGTTTTACAACAGGGATGTGAATGGTGCGGTTCCAGGCACAGTTTTTAAGTGCCTGATGCTGCAAAATGAAATAACAATAAAAAAACCTGCTACCGAGCTGTACACACCTACCCAGAACAGATTATTACTTGTAGTATATGATATTTCTTCAAGTTCAAGAATCCCTCACAGCCCTTTGCTTTTATTCCATTGCCCACATGTGCAGGCAAGAACCGTGCCAACTCAGGGCTATAAAGCAGCCTGCACAAAGTGGAAAATGATTAAACATGCTGAACTGGATGCACTGCCCAGTCAATAGGTCTTCAAGTATAGTGTAGTCAGCCTGTCCTTCACTCTGCCTTCTCACCCTCTTCTCACTGTAAGTTTTTCATGCGAATTTCAGTTTATAAGAAGCACCTATTTGGAAAGCCAGAGGCTTCAATCTCTTCCCAAAAAGATCTTACAGTAACCTATATTGATTTAGTATTGTGAGGAAATCTTAAAAATCCCTGCTCAAGATCCCATAACCCCAGCCAGCATATTTCAGGCTGTTTTGGAGGAGGAAAGTCTTCAGTCTGCTTTCAATTTAATGAAGATTCCTATTCACTCTGTGACCTCACAAGAATGCTTTTTCCCCAACATGCAAAGTTGAATGACATTTTCAGTCTGTGAACACCCTATTACTGGAGTCAGCCTACAAGGTGGTTACTTGGTTGTAGCACTATAAAAAGACCTGCCAGAGGACAGAGCGTGCTACTAAAAACAAGCCATGATGAAGATCAGAGAGCAGCCTGACAAAAAATAAATCGCAGGCACCAATGGGAAGGAGAGTTGTGTCACTGAGTCCAGCAGTCAATGGGACTGCTCAGAGCAAATAAGTACAGCCATCCACCGCCAGAAGTTTGAACTTGCCCCAGAGGACTTCACTTGACCAGCAAAGGCAGAGAACTTAACACTAACAAAGAAGGTCACAACACCAAAAATTTATTTGAAATTATTTTGTGCAGCTCATGAGAATACATGAGAACATCAAAGGTTTTCCTTAGGACTGGAAGGGATTAAGTCGCGCCAAAAGTATCTGCAAGGTAGGAAAAAATAAATAAATCTCAGAGCTTCCTTATCAGCTCCCCAGCCAAGATGTATTACTTGAATGAAAAATAGTTGTATACTGTGCTACAAACGACACAGCAAAATACAAATCTTCCAGTGATTTGACATTTACAACATGTGTTTCCACCATAGAGCAGGCTTCTTCCTTGGAAGCACCTTAGCTTAAGCCAAGGGATGGATTCTTCTCTTCTGGGGGAGCATGCAGCCTTGTTATGCAGGGAACACATTACTGTTTCAGAGGAAAGATTTCTGATTAAACTGTTTCCATTTCACTGCCACCTGCCCAGGCCTGCCTGCAAAGCATGGCAAAACCATGGACACCTGGGGAAAGGCGCACATCAGCATGGCACAGAGAATTCAGGGACAGGAAGATCTTAGCTCCCACCCTGGCCCTGACACAAGGCTTTGAGCCCAGGTCTCTCTGGCTCAGTGCTCTCATCTTTACTGGGAGAGACGATGCATTTGAAAACCTCATTGCATTGTTACTGTGGCGATAAAGGTGCTCTGAAGTTGGGAGCAGTAAACAAACATTCACATGGTTCATCTGGAGAACATGGGAAGCAGGGTGCCAACAGCCGCAATCAGCAAGCCCTCCTTAAAAAAACTACCAAAGTAACTATCCGATTTTTATTGAAATTATGAAACTGCTTTAATGACAACGACAAACATCCAGAGTTCAAATAGAAGAGATCAGTCTTCAAGGTTGAAACAGAGCAAGTGCTCTTTACCTCACACAACTCTTGGTCAGCCCCTTGCCCCCACTGCCCTGTCCTGACCGGCTCATTCCTCCCTAACCTCACCCCAGGAGGTGGTAGGATGCTCTTGCAGGTTGCCCTTGCATTTCCCTTAGCTAGATTTCCAAAATTCCTTTTTCACAGAGCCAAATGTCACAAATCAGTGGATATAACCGACTTAAGCCAACACTAGCAGAAGGACAAAGAAGAAAAGGTCAATCTCCAAACTCACCAAACACCTCAACTACCTGGAGATTCCTTGTTAAACCTCACTTATTCCTAAGTAATTTTTCTGGCTGTCTCCTCCCTTCCCCCCCATCTTGTTCTTTATAAGTAGACAAAAGGTATGAAAGAGCAGAGAGGGAGATAAATGCTTTAAGCTACAGGGTAGCACAGGTATAAAAACGAAGGAGCACAAGCTGAGCAGACATACATTTAGTCTTGCAGTTGAAAGACTATTTGTAACCGTAAAAATGGGGCTAAAGAAAAATCCTGATCAGTTATTAAATGGATTATAGAACATGATACTAGGGAGCACATCTCTGTGGTCCAAAGTACTTATTTCAGTCTTGCATTAGAGTAAAAATTGTGATACTGTCTTTAACTGTTTCTTCGTGCCTTGTTTTCTGTTTAGATTGTCTGTGAGACTTGATCAGGTGAGAAGCTGAAGGAAGAGAAACAGGGATATAAATTGCAGAGGCCAAACTGCATTGGAGGGCAGATAATCTAGCACAGAGGGAGATAAACTGGGTAGCTCACAGTCTATTCACACTACACATAAAAGGCAGATCTGATATACCTTCAATATCTCTCTTTATATCTTTCTTTACCCCTTAACAATAGGGGAGAGGGAGATAAGGGCACTAAGCCATTTACCTTTAACATCGGCAGCAGTGCCCAAGTAATTCACTTCTGAGTGTCCATTATATGTTTATTGCTGTGCCTCATTCCTGTAAAACAGCCGGTCAGAAGGTGCTCATAATTTAGGGTCCTAATATTTGCCTTCCTTACACAAGTTTTGGAATTTCAGATGGAGCTCGCTCACTGCTCCTTTCCCAGGCTGCAAAGGGTAGGTGAAGCTACAGCTTCCCCAGGTAAGAAACACCTCAGCTGTGGTGTACAAGGAGGCACAAATACCTAGCAAATTGTTGGAGAAAGGAGTGAGTGCTCTTTTTCTGTCTCCATATCTTGCCTCCTATCCTTTAACCTTTCTGCTTCTGTCCAGGCTCTCCAAATGGGGATTCCTCATACCTTTCCCCATTGCAGTTCACCTGGAGCAGCACAGATGTAGGCTGCCGATAGCCTTCTCAGGAGCTGTGTGTCAGGCACCTCTTTCTGCAGCCGTCACAAACCCTAACAGTGTCTCTCAAGAACTTTTCAGACTGTCCTCAGCAAATGCTAGAGGGAACCAATGCTGGGAGTGAGCCTTCTGTCCTTGGGGTCAGTCCCCACAGCCTGCCCGCACCAGGTAACCTGCAAGTCAAAGCCTCCCAGCAAAGCACTCTTATAGCCCATTGCTACCACCACTCTGACGATTTGGTGGCCACGTGTGCTGCTGGGAGCATACCACAACATGCTTGGCCTGTGTTCTGCCTCCCCAGCACTTGTGGTGGTCCACCTGCCTTCTCCTTATATGTCTCTCGTGGGGCTACCCATGTGTTTCCATCTTCTGAATTACTGGGACTGTCTATTTTAACCAAAAGTTGTTATATTTCATATTTATATTTAAATTCAATTTACAGAGAAGGGAACAAGTTGTTCAGTATCTATTATTCTGTGCCGCAGTAGACACACTAATTTTAGACTATATCATTTCCATTAGTACCTAAGAATCGTTTCTTTCTTTCTTCATTTATGTGATGTTTGACATACACTAGCAGGCCTGAAAAGAATGAATGGCTATAAAAATAAGAAAAAAATAATTTCAACACCATCAAGCGGGCTCAATAAATCCAGACAACTGCATTTTCTCTACATCTACCTTTCTTTTATTACTTATTTACCTTGTCAGGTCCAAATGAACAGAAAACTGGTGGGATACATACAAGAAATTGCTGTCTACCATAAAAGAATGAACCTTGTATTTATAAAAATCTAGAGAGACCTAGCTTGTTTTAAATCCCTTTTCTGACTTGTACTGCCATCATTCAACTTCATTTGAAGGAGGGAAATGGAACATGTTGTTAATTGTAATCAGATTGACACCAACTATCTAAGAATTCCTTCAGCAAGTTTCTGTCCTCTAAAAAAGTGCAGAGTTGGAAAGAACCTGAGATTGAAGATCAGTGAGGTGAAGATAGAAAAATTTATTAATGCTTTTACCCTACCCATAGGAGTTAATCAGAGAACAAGACTTGTCCAAAATGAAAGGCTTTTTCACACCAGGATGTAAAACCCTCACAAATGGAAATAAAATTTTTATTTTCCATAACACTTAATGAAGTATTTAGTAAAGGTTGAAATGGTCACACAACTTTCTACAAGGTGTGTAAAAACCATATATGTTTTAGTGAGCATTCCCACACTTGCTACTGATACTCAATATACTAATTCTTTTTAACTCCTGCTATAAACCAGAAATGTGCACAACTAACTGAACGCATCACTAGCTAATGTTAAAGGTTTCCTTTTTCTCCCTCAGTTTCCGATTTTTGTAGCCTTATCTTGGTCTAATTGTCCAAGACAAATGGTTTGGTTGAAATGTTTCTGAAATATGTTGGGGAAAAAAAAGCCATGAAAAGGGGACAAATATCAGAACATTCTAATATGTGGGGGTTTTTACTAACTCAGGTCTGATTAGTGTGAGGTGATAGAGCTGATCATCTACCTGGATTAGTCTTCAGGAGTCAGAAAGTAGCAGCTCATGGCTCTGCCAGAATATAAATACATAATCTATTAGTGGACAGTCTCCTAAGAGCATAAAGCTCTTGTCATATTGAGATACAAAAGTGTTAAGTGTTAAAGACCTGTTCTCAGGTCTGGCCAGAGAACTCACAGGAAATCAAAGAAACTCAACCCCAAACTCCGACTGGCTCTTTAACATTAACTTCACCAGGACAGGAATTCATCCTAAAGTATCAAAATGTGCCTTTAAGAGACATACTATGAAAAAGAAGTTGTGGAGCTTCATTGTTAGACTCCCAGCTGTTGGACAGTGATCCAGGCAGAAAACAGGGCTGGACCCATAACCTTCCACCCTCTGGCTATCCAAACAGTTTAGCATGTCTGTATTCCCAGGAGTGCAGGAACTGCCATTCCTGTTGCGCTTGAACACAGCAAGGGAGAAAGAGAGTAAGATTTTGCATTCCCCTTCCATGTTCATTCGAGGGTCCGTAGGGAGCAGAGGAACTCTAAGTCTTATCAGAAAAAGGCCAAGAAATACAGATAGTGAGTATGCTTCGGCCCTCCTGCCAAGATGTCTGGAGCTGTTAAAAGTAGATTACATGAAAACAAGACAGGAACAAGACACTGGGCGTTAGACCATGAAAAGATGTCACTTCTCAGCAAAGAGGTAGTTGCCAGAAGGAAGTTCAGAGATGATGCCGAAATACACTTTGCAAAAGAGGGAGAGAGTCAGGAAGAAAAAATTCTGTCAGAACAAGCTATAAAGACCTTAACTGGGTACGCCTGTGAGAATTCAAGAAGATTGCTCTACTAAAGGTGTAAAACAGCTGCCAGGGTCAAGCCTAAGCCTTCCAGTAGTAATGGAAGAGTGCAACTTCTTTCCAAAAGAGGATGGATAGATTGAGACAAAGTGATTAGCAGCTGCTGAAATAACTAACAAGATACACTGTTTAGCTATGCTCAGAGACAGAGAAATAGAGAAAAATATGTTGTAAGAAAATTTCTGAATTCTGATACCAAGAGCTTGGATGTTCACCAGTTGCAATGGTGCAGTGGTTAGCAGTAAGTCACTGTAGCCTCTGGTGACAGTCAAGGTTGTCATCCTTCCTGCAGGATAGCTACTGCTCTAAGAGAACAGAAATTTCAGTCCTTTCTGTGATCTAGTGCTGCACATATGCAATACGAGAACACAGGAAAGTTAAACCTCTCTTGGTTTTATACTCTCAGCTCTCCTGATGCAGAGGAAATCACAGGGATGTAGAAGCAAGACCAATGAAGCTGAGGGGAGACAGCCCTTCAGCTCCCCAAATTCTCTTTCTATAAAGCAAAGAGAACGTGTCACAGCAAAAAGAAAACCCAAGCTGCTCTGAACCAACTATTTAATAATTGAGAACTACCTGAGCTGCCTTAAACGTGGCCATAGGGTCATTCGATTTCTTTACTGTTTCTTTCTTCCCACGAACACTTCCTCTCTCATCTCACATTCCCAGGGGTCCCTTGCAGGCTATAACATTATTAAGTAGTCACGAGCTTCTGGAAATATAACCCAGCTGATCAGGGTGGGGGAAGACTGCTTACCCCCTAATCAAATGCTACCCAATCCCTGTCACTTTAATTAGCTGAGTTGTGGTGTTTGTTTATCAAGCATAACGCTTTCCCCAGTTCAAAAGTCAAGGAAAGTAGTTATTTTATCTAGAGGCAACCCTTTAACCTACCCTGGTTTAATCCAATACCTTCTACACTTGTAGGAGCCAAGAGACTGCAGCTCTGGAACTGGCAGGAGCCTGACGCTGGGATTTTGCGAAGAGACAAAACCCATTACTCAGCTACTAAGCAGTAGCACATTTCTGGCAAAGGAGATGATACCTTTTAGCAGGGACCATGGGAAAGTTAGAGGATCCAAAATTACATGAGAGTGAAGGGAGTACAGTCTGCTATTAACAGGCTCACTTGACCTCTGCATCCCTGAAATGCAGAGGGCTACGTGACACTTTTCCAACTCCTTCAGGACTGGCCCAGAGCCTCAGTATACATTCGGGAGGTATTACAATGTTATCCTTTGGCTGAGATGGGAATTTGATTCTAATTGCTTATGGCCAGTAAAGCTTGCACAAATAGGAACCAGATTTCCACGTGTCTTGGCCCCACTGTCATACTGGAAATTCTGCCTCCCTGGCTTCCTGTACATCTTTTTGTTTTGTTTGAGGGGATCGGCTACCAGATCAGACCTTCTGGTTTCCATGTTTGTACCGTAACAAGTTAACACTGTTACAGACCTCAGGCCCAATTAGCCATCAGTTGCACTTGGCAGCCAAATCCAAAGGAATGTGTTAAAATTTCAATTTGCACTGCCTAGTTAGCATTAGCGTACTGCACCTGAAGTCACACATGCTTGCTCTTCTGGTATCTGAGCCAAATCGTATTCTGGGCACATAACACAGTCACTGCACTGCCTCAAAAAGAGATCCCTGGGTCAGAGGGGACTTTCAGACTACCTGAACAAGGAGCCCCAAGTCCTTAAACAGCTCAAGAAAGAAATACCATGTAGACAAGGAAACAAGAGCTACACAACTGATTTTTTTTTTTTCTTTCTTGCTGGCTTCATGACTTTGTATTTCTGGTTATCCAGTGCTAGGTTTCAATGGAAGGCATGGAAACCTAGCGGGGTAAATCCTGAGAAAAAGTAGAAACAGGACTGAAATCTCTCAAATAGAAAAAAATCCGTGTCCCCTGCTCAAATCACCAAAAGTGTGCGATATATATTGTCACTACTGTGTTCTTAAAAAAAGAGATTACAGCTGCAGGGCGCTGTGCTAACTCTGTACTGCCCGTCCCTATGGGTTAGGTGGATTTGAAGCACTGTGAATGGGACAAGCTCCTCCATGGACCTGAACCTCTTGCCTTGCAGAGGAGTCACAGTAGTGCTGGGGAGCCTGGCTGCTTGGCCCCAGACAGCTCAGCGGCTGTCCAACCTCCCAGGGCATTCCAGAATCCCAAATGTAGGTGACTGTGAGACTGGTTAGAGAGAATAACCTTCCTATATTCATGTCTTGAAAACAGAACATGCACTTCAGTCACATAGTCCTTCAGAGCCTGTCTCACCTTGATGCCATCCCTTTGAGAGGTGTATTACATGTCTATTGAATTCTCACCATTATACATTCTGCATTTATGTCTGTAGTTTTAAAAGTATCCATTAGTTTGTTGTTATCATAGTTAGGCATTGTCTATATTGAATAAAGCAGTCTCGTGCCCATGACTCACTGGTGTACATCTGGATGAAGACTGAGTCTCTTTTCTGCAACACAGCCAGTTCTGGCAAAAGACAGTATGAAGAAGCACATGACAGGAGTTAGCCAGGCAGTAATAAGACTCACCTGAACATATACATTTTTTAATTGCTAAATGAGACATGTTCCACAACAGCTAATATTTTTTTTAAGGAGATAATTCATTCAATTCGTAATAGATTTAATTGTGCTCTGATTGCTCACACCTGGCAATTTTGTTTTGCAGCAATTTTATTTTTTCCCCAAAGCACTTTCAAAGCATAGAATGGGCCTTGCGCCAGGTATAGTATATGATTCAAGCTCTGAAATAAATGGAATGGGATTTGCAAAGCCAGCTCTAGACATAGACAAAGTATGCAGTTGCTGGGGCAGCTGCCTGCTTTGCCTCTGCCAGAGACCTGCCACTGCTACTGCCAAGGGAAAGGATGCTGTGAGGAAGCTAAAAACTCTTGGTCATCCCTCTTGCAGAAGCAGCAGTCCTGGCCCCTGGCTCTGGCACAAGCAGGAACACCAAGCCTGCTCCTTCAACCCAGCGCTGCCCCCGCTCCGGCAGTGCTCATCCTCAGGGTGGTGACATTCTGCGTTGTCTTTACCTCTGAGCCTGCTTTGGTTCCTGCGTTATTCTGGATTCAGTCTTTTAATTGACGTTTGTCTGGTTTAAAATGGCATTCAGGATAATGAAAAAATTTTCAGATCTTCCCATTAGCTAACCTGAAATTTAACCCAAAAAAAATCTGAGAGTATCGAGATGTTTTTAATACATCTCAAGGGCTGCCATTCCTCAGATATTGTTCTTTCTAGCCTTTGCTTGATTTTTCAAAAGACCCTCAGCTCAAGTAACCCCACCAAAACCTTCCTTTCATTTTCTGTTTATCGCTCGAAGTCCCATCCTGAGATAGGGATTCATTATACTGCATGCTGTTCTCCCAAAATACTAAGACATTTCCTCTCCCTCAATGAATTCATACTTTAATAGGATGAGAAGGGAAAAGCGTAGAAGAGTAAGTCAAGTGACAGAGAAGTGAGCTGATTTTCTCTACATTGGGATCCATATTGTTTACCCAAGAGTCCAATGTAACAGTGCCTGGCATAGATAAGTGTCTTCAAAATGAATGTAGTATGCCCTAGGACAACAGAAAATCTGTCCTTTATAATGGAAGACACATAAAACAAGAAAGAATCAATTTCAAATAGCCCCACAGAGTGCAAGATGGACTGAGAGAACCTGTATGGATATACAAGGGATAAACTCCGCGCCAACCAGCTCAGGCAGTTCCATTGAATTATTTCATCAGAGATACAGTCAGTGATGAATAACTTCTTCACTAAGAACAGAATTTAGCAAAAATAATCTAAATCTATGGTGGCGGGCAGGAGAAGATGACGTGACTGCGTTTCTGAGCAGACAGAAATACAATTTCTGAACTGAAATCTAGTCTTTCTTTTTGTAATTAATTCCTCCTTCTAACCTACCAAACTGTAACACAAAAATAGCTCAGATTATACTCTAGGGCAGTTGTTTACATGTATATTTACCAATTCTCCAGTGAGCAGATTTCTGAAGCAGATCACTCAGTGCTTAATTTTCTCAGCAAAAAGAACGTGAAAATCTATCCACAGTGAAAGCACCCCTGCTCTTCAAGGGTAAAAGATACGGGTTATATAGACAAACCAGAAGCAAAATCTGAAGAGATGTAAAATACTCATCATTTCTATTGATTTTAAGCTGCCTAGAAGTATCTCCTGGGAATGTTTCTCTAGGTATTATCTCTGTAATCATAGTATTCTCAATTGAAAATAGAACTGCTCCGTTGCAGTGCATTTGGATTGTAAACATGTGAAAGTGTTGGACTGACAAATGCAGAGATGCTAGCAGAGATCAAATGATGAATTCATTAGCCACATCAGGTTCTGAAAGGTAGGACTCTTGACACTGGCTTTCTCAATGAGAGTTCATCCATTTCTGACACCTGTCATTGGCGGTACTGAGCTGGTGCTTCGTTCTATTCTCCCACAAGTAACAACTTACTTGATTGTCACTGAACAGTGAAGGGAATAAGATTTGGAAGGGCTGAGATCCATTGTTAGAATAAATCTCTTGACAATAGACTTTTTGTAAAAAAGCAATTTAGGAAAAAAAGACATTTAGGAACATGGACAGTTTGGAACAGTTATCTGCAGTTACAGGCAACCACAGACTCCACCTTCTAAGTGGTTTTCTGTCTGCTACTCTTATTGGAAGGCTGTTGCAGAATCATGTTGTTTTGTCGTGAAAACTCTTCTAATTTCCTGAAGAAAATGTGATCATGACCAGTTCTTTTCTTCTGTTCTTAAGCCAATGCTTTCTTTAGAGGAAATAATTTTTCTGCCCTCCCTGTTCTGTTTAAAATGATAGCCACATCCTCACTCAGTCTTTCTTTTCTTGAACTGATCTAGACCAGCTTTGCTTTTGAGTTTGTTTTCTAAGATGCCTCTTAAGTCTCAGAAAAAGCCTTTTCAGTGCATCTCTTTGAGACTGAATCCCTCTCTTGAAAATGGGTGACCGGGATTCTGCACACCATTCCCAGAGAGATATCACCGGCCTTTCCCCGGCATGCCAGCACTCCCCTCTCTTGCTGAAACACCTCTCACGATAGTTTACTGGAGCTGCTTAGAAAACAGATCTTTAGCCTATGTATTCAGTGAGTAAATGGCAGTTATTGAGCTATCAGATATAATTTAGGATATCACTTTGGGGTGAAAGGAGTATATTTCAGTCTTGAATGTTAGCTTTATGCTGCTTACCATGTAAAGCAAGTGCCATTTTAAAAGGGAGGTCATGTAATTATTAGTTCTTTCAGATTCTCTGGAGGCATCAGGCATGGATTGCTGGAACTGTGCAAGCACAGACCGGTCTTAGCACAAAAGAGCTGCTATTCTCAGTAAAGTTAATCCTACTCTATATTCAGTATGACTTTATTCACGCATTCGCATGCCTACTTAAAAACATCATAGCAGATTTTGGAAAAGGTAGGAAATATAAATACAAGCACAGTTGATGTCTGCAGTAAATACATACATATATTTAGAAAAGTCCTTTTACATAGTCCATTCCTAGATGACAAAATGAGTCAGTGATTACCCAAAGCTCCCAAACTTAGACGCTCCAAGCAAGACTGTGGAAAAATGAGAAAAAGGGAGAATTACACTGGCAATAAAGGACTTAGAAGGTAGCTTTTAATGTCTTACTAATTTATGCAGCTGATATCTTAAGCATCTATAGTCCTTACTTTCATATTAGGAAACCAAAATATCTTTCCAAATTTGTCTCATTAAGATTGATAAAAATTCATTTCTAGACACAAAAGTCTTCTTGGTGAGTTACATACTGGCAGCTACCCCATAACATTCCCTATGTTGAAACAAAGCTTTAAATGCACTCAGAGAGGGCAGCTGGAGCTGTGTAAGGGTTGCCTGAAGTCAAACCATAAAGAAGGACAAAAAATGGATCTGCTGCTGGAACACTGGAGCAAAGCATTTGTGATAGAGAAAAAGTAGGGGGGAAATTATTCACAATCGCCTAATTACATTAGGAACAACAGTTATTCTGCTAGTTGAAAAAAAGAGCCCAAGGGAAAAGGCAGGAAGGAAGGACAGCCCTTAGGTCAGTCTGGTATTTATTTTACTGCGTATGGAAAACCATTCCTCATGAAAACTGAGTTCTGCCATAATATAAAACTCATCATCAAAATAAATGCCTCTAATAAATAGACAAACTATTAGATGTTATCATTGACAGCATTGGAGAGCCCTTACTAATACTGAAACTTCATGAGACATATAAAACAGATAAGCAAGTATAGCTCCGATGGGAAATGTCTACAGATAGCAGGTATATTTTGGCACCTATACGATGCATTTATGGCTATTTCTTCCCACAGGAAATAACAACATGCATTTAATCAGTATATGAACTATCAGCTGTCATTGAATTATGTTGCAAAGATGATCTGTAACCCTGAAAAGTGTGACTGTTTTTATTCTATAGCAGTAGTTTATAAGCTGCAAGACAGTAAAGCTAGCTAATGCTTTTCACAATATGCAGATGATCAGCTTCCCAAGTAGGAGACTCAAAATGAAATATTATTAACAATTTATGATTATTTCCATGCAGATACTGAATGACTAATTCCTATCATATTTTTCTGTAGTTGCAGGAGGGAGTGTCTCTGCACCTGTTTCTCTTCCCCCAAATCTAATCATCAGTAAAATTGTACTCAGCCAGCTGTTAAATTTCAGATCAGTTAGTATATTCCATGCATTTGAAGACTGACAAAACATGAAGTCATATAGGCACAATAAAATGGCACAGTGATACCAAGAGGAGTGATCACCAAGCCTGCAAAGCTTCACACAGTCTTGGATTTTGTTGTAATACCTAACTAGATTCAAGCAAAAGGTGGATATTCATATGCAAACTAGAGTACCCAGTTAACGCAATAAAGTTAGCAGAAATTTGGAAAAATGTGGTCTGTTTCCATGGATTCTTTGGGAGCTTAAACCACTTGTTAATTAATAGAAATTTATGTAAAACTGATTAGCTTGTGTCATCTCCTGTGGCATTATTCACAGAGGGCATGGCATCAGCATTTTGAGAACAGAAAGTTCATTAATTCATTTAGTCATAAAACCTTCCATTTCGTTGATACACCTGTATTGAACCAACTGCCTTGTGTCTGAGTGAAACATAATTGGTGTTTTGGGTACACACATATTTGAAGGCATGAACACATAAAATCAAACATTGCAAGAAGTTCCGATCCTACCATAACTACTCTGTCAACGAGCCTAATACAGTGGTAATTATTCATTCACATATTTAGAGTCTGAGCATGTAAGTTTAACTCTAAAGGTTTTATATACTATTTACCACACAAGTTTTCTGAAAATAGTGGATTTAAAATATGCACATACACATACATATGTGTGTGTGTGCACGAATACATACACATTTAGTGCACAAAAGGCTATGCACATGGCTTGATATATATGGACAGATAAATAGCTAAGGAGGGTAGATATGACGGCCCAGTAGCATTACTGATCACTGAGGTCACACAAAATTTTCCACTGTCAGATTGCTTTGCAAAATTTTAACAATATCAATTGGAATTTTGCATGACACATTTTTATGTTAAAACGCCTTAGACATTTCTGAAAATATAACTAAGAAAAAAAATGTGGGTATGACAAAAAATAGCCAAAGATTTTTTCATTAAGAAGCCCTCAGCCTGCCTGCTTTTGAGCTGGAACCTAAAATACTCAAAGGACTTTCCAGAGTGCCAAGAATTTGTGCTATAACATTTTTATAAACCTTCAAAGTTGCACAATTCAAAAGCATCTGAAAAAAAAGACCATAGCTGGTTAACAGAGACAAATTAGTTTGGTGACTAAATCTCACATAGGTTCAGTCTCAGTTGAGTGTTCTTGGTCCCAGAGTTTTGAGACTGAGCAAGACTTCCTCCCTAACTCTTCCTGGCAGATGAAGCTTGCTGTAACGTCTGGCTTCCCAAGAGGGGACATGGAAGTGGTCTTTCACCTTCAGCATTGTGGTACCTGATGCACCAAGGGGAGCCAGTGGCCTTACCAGAAACATATTAGATGGGGATTGCACAGATTTTCAAGAGGAAAAGAAGCCATGGCAGGAGCTTGTTAGAAGAGTGGGGCGAAAAAAGACAAGAAATGGCATGAGGAAAATGTGTGGATTTTTGTGCCTCGTCAGAAGGATACTGAGAGGTGCCCAAGCCAGAAGGCCTTTTGCCAGTGAAACACTCTCTCCTAAAATGTGTTAAACTGAGCTGGCAGAGCAACACCTCTGTATTCCTGTACTGTCAGAAAATAGGTATCAACTTCACTGATAACAGGTGTCCCCATCTTCCTCCCTTTTCTTCTTGATGGACGTACCCAATCTCCTTATATTCTCAGGTACTCTGTTGGCATCTGTGTCTGCAATGCGGACCTACTGCTCCACTCCCTGCAGATTACCCCAGCCTGGGGGATGCACAGTTCCACAGGACCCTGTTTTTCAATTAGGGAATTATATTTCAAATATTCATTAAGACATACTGTTGCGGTTCCTGCAGCAGTTTTACATTATTTAATGCTGTGGTCATAGATAGTTCTTGGTAACTCCAGGAATAGAACTGCCACCCCCTCACAGAAAATGGATTGTTTGACATTTTTATTAGCTCCAGCCTTTGTTCCGTGGAGATGACAGCCAGTTGCCTACATTGGCATGACTGGTAGGAAAGTAGGTAGCGGGCACTGCTGACAGCATCTTGCAAGTCTGTGATGCTAAATCAGCATCGCTGCCACGTGCCTCTTCAGTGAGGACGGGATGTGGAGGTAGAGTCGTGACAGTATGTTCCAAGGTGTCCCTGCGGTTCTTCCAGCTTGTTCTGTCAATGTTTCATCTGGGGTTATTAGTGTTTATAAAAGCATGCCCTTAAAATAGCTGCACGGTGTTAATAGAAGCAAAAATAGCAGTGCTTGTGCTTACCTTCTTCATACTGGGGTAAAACAGGGCTAAATTGGGCAAGTACAGAAATCATAACAGCACAACCCAGTTTAATGGTGACTTTTGTATCCCCTTCAGATCTTAAAAAGCACTGAGTTTCAGCTAAAATCAGACCAGGACACATTCTTTCCTGCTCTACAGACAATCCTTCTCCCTTTAACAGGTGCAAGATTCGGGGTGGCTTTTACTTAGAGATTGCTAAAGTCTGTTCATTAAGTCCTCCACTCACAAGTGGAGAAAGGAGCAACCATTAAATTCTTCAGGCTCTGAAAAAACGTATTATTTCAGAAAAATCATTCAGATTTGCTTTGGCATTTGTAAAACAACCATGTGTATTCTAGCATAAAAAGAACAGTGATTTTAAAGTGTAGCTCATGAACCAGGGATCTTTATACGTATCAGATGCTACAAATTTTACTCACCTATGAAATATGGAGAGGGGAGCATAAGGGGCACTGTGTTTACTTTTCTCATAACATTATTTCTTAAATAGACAAAGCAGTCCATATAAGTCTACTCCAGGCATACTGGATCAATCACCATCTGCCACCAAAACTGATGAATTGTTAGTTGTTCTTCTCTAGACAGTGAAATAAAGTGTTGATCATGTTTCACTGAGAAATCCACCTTTTTTCTTTTTTTTTTTCAAATTGGCTATAGGTCTGCAGGTATTTTACGTGATTATTGTCAGATAAGCCACAGAAAATATTTGAAGTAACATACTGCATGTTCTAGGACAAGACAAGGAAACACAGGCTATTACAACAGTATGCCCAAATTCGAACCTCACTTGACACTGGAGTCTGTTTCAATCACATCAGTGAGGGACAAGGGAAGCTCTGTAGAAAAGAGGAGGAAAATGAGTTACTTTATCATACTAGGGCATAATAAAAAGTCATCTTATAATTTGATAATCTGAAATACTTTCTTGTCAGGTTTTTGGGACTGATATTTTTCCTGCAGTAAACTATTATTTGTATACTTTGACTTTACAATATTCTTTTTAAATAGGTTATTATTTTCAATACTTACAAGTTTCTTACAACTGTTGTTTCAGAAAGAAAACAATACAGTGACAGAACAGGGAGCATTTCCCATTTTGTTTCCTTTAAGATATACCGTTGCTTTAAACAAAAATGTATGTATGTTTTGCTCATTTCTGATTTGCCAATGATAAAACAATATCCCATGTAAATTGCAGAAGCTGACAAATTAATTTTTGTGTTTGTATATCAGGCAAATAAATAAATCTTACAGTTACTAATTATTTTTCAACCTTGCACATGAGAATGTGATTAGACTGGCTACAACTGACACTGATTATCTGAGACAGGATGTTATTAAATCCCTTTGGGGAGCTTCTGAAAGACCCACCACAGTTAGAGCAGAGTTTTTCTCTGCATTAGCTCATTTATGGAGCAATTACACGGAACTTACTACCAAAAAGATGTCAGGAAAAACACTGAACAAATAGCTAAAGTGGAATTCACAGCCCTCCCCTCTCTGTCAAAACATCTCACAACCTCATAGCGTTAAAAGGATTTGTCGCGATTATCTATAGCAAAGCTATTTACTGTATATCAGTAAAAGATATGAGAGAGGTTAGATTAAGACTACATGGAAGAGAGCTGGTAGTGGATCTGAAGACAGCAGAGATTTCTCCCTGCTCAAATGGCTTCTTTGCTCCAAGAGCCCCAATTTAATTAATTTTGTGGGCTTGAAAAGTCCAATGTTTTCATTTCATCCATCCCAAAATTAGCAAGTTTTGTTATCTCATTAGAAAGCAACTCTGGAGAATTTCTCAGTGAAGTGTGGATAAATATGCAAAATGCACTTGTTTGAAGAATCTCCACTGGTTCTAGAAAAAACTGTGGCTGAATTCACTGACTTTTTGAAAATTAGGTTCTCCAAGACCTGATTTTTAGGAGCAATTTACAATTCTGTACCTAAAAAATATGCAGATATGAAAAGGAGAGCAGGTAAAGACCATTGCCAAATCTGTATTCCTATAATGGACTGTTTTCCTGACACCCATAGTTTATAATTAAAATACATAGTGAGGTACTGCATAACTGGTATGTATTAAAAATGTACACACCTATTGACTATGAGATTTACAGTTTGAGAACATCAGAAAAGCTGTGAGGGATACATAATCCAAAGTAATACTGACAGTTCAATGATGAACAGACAATACCAAGGTAGTACAGATTGCAGAGATTTATTCCCACCTCCACCTTGATTTTAAAGCTAATATTGCTGTAAATTCGTGTCATGACAACACCTACATCTCAGGCCATCTCATTTTTTCTGTCGTTCCTGGGTGTCTTCACATACTTAATCCAAGTCCAATATGGAAGAAGTTAAAAGAAGCTTAAATGTTCCTTATTCAATGAACAACTCAGTAGTACAACTAGAGTAACATGCTGGAATTCACTTAGTGCTTTTCTCAGAGTGCCTTAAAGAGCATCATCTTGCTGCCGATAGTTCTTGACATAAGCCAGTCCCAGGGTGGACTTACAGCAGTAGCAAGAGACTCAGCAGAGTTCTCCTTTACCATAAACACTGAGATTCTCTGCTGCTCTCTCTAGCACAACTATTGCTCCTGAAATGTGTCCCTGTATGTAAAGATGTGTTCACAGTCCAGAAGGTCCCTATTTTGCAGTACCCGCTGGTAATTCATGGTGAATACTGGAAGGAAGGATTTTCTGCATGTGTAGAGATCACTGACCACAGGGAAAGCTTATGCAAAAATTCTGGTTCACAAATATGAGTGTGCTTGGGTGAAGAAAAACTGATCTTTTATTGAGTTTATCCTTCAAGGCATGTTATGTCGCATTTCTGATATTGCAAAGGAACACAGCAATACTGGATGAGGTATTCTGAGTGGCCAAATACTGTAGCCCTTACTCAGATTTTACTCAGGAAAAACCAACTTTGACATGAGTGAGAATTTGCTTGACTAAGAACTGAACACGGTGTTTTGAACCTTGCCAGCATTGCGTGATGCTAATGTTGGGCAACAGTTCTCATTGCTAATTTGCCTGCCTCGTTGGCCTTCTCCTGGGCTCTGGATCTGCATTTGCTGTGTGTTATTCATAGCTTATATTGCTAGTTCAGATTGCTTCTCTTTGTGCTTTTCATTTCCAGCAAATATTTTGCAGCTATTGTTCTGCTGCTGGTAGATGTGCATGGAACCTGGTATGTGGAACTTGAACCTCAGCCCAGATTTAATTAAAACTGTTAAACATGTTCTCACTGTGGTGCTCAGAAGGAATTTTGCTGACCCTCTTTCAATGAAGCGTAAATTTGTTTAATCTGATGTTTTTACAATGCAAAAATACAAGGGCATGATTCACAAATCTTAAGAGCAAATGCTTCTCCAGTAAAACAGATGGAGTAGCATCCATTTACAGCCATAATAAGGTCAATCCTAAATGCTTATTCTGACCAACAATAGCCATACGAGAAAATCACCAAATGTGTGTGCTGTAACATCACCTTGTTTTGTAGTTTTAATACTGCTTTAAAGTAAGATATCCTGAATAATAATTAGTACCAAATTATGCCATAGCCTACTAATATGCAGCAAATCTAGCTAGGTTACCACTCGTATGTCTTATGAGCCATACCTAGCCATGGTTTATCCTCTATTCATGCTGCAGGGTACGAAATTCCTGGGTGCCAACCTGCCTATGGCAACCTAGAATTCTCCAGGGCAGGCTCGCAAAATCTTCACCTACTCTCTGGGACAGGTAACTAATAAGTGATGTTTTGTGAAGTTATGCTTTCTTTCTGACTTTCTGATGTCTGTAAAAATGTTTCATTTTTTCACGTCAGTCTGTAGTCTCTCATCGTTCAGTTGCACTACGTTTTCTGAATTAAGGCAATGACAGATCTGTATATTATAGTACTCTAGATGCTTGCCTCAGCCAAGCCTGTAGTAATTATTGTTAATGTGTTTAAAAACTGAAAGTTGTTTAGGAAGCTGCAAAATACACAGCTGCTTACTGTCAGTTAATATTATTTTTCTGATGGAGATAGTTCTTACAATAGAGATGCATTGAATTTAATTGTTGATACCACAGTTTTCTGGGCAGTTCATCCACCTTTCTTAATTGCTGGTATGTGTTTATTCTCTCTCCTTTATCAGGTTTACATTAATCTTTGGTCTCCTGAAGTAAGGATTTTTTCAATGCTATAGTACAGAGGTGTTGAAAGGATGGAGGAGTGATGACTGATTCTAGTTTACAGATTATGCAGCATATAGTATAAGTTTAAGTAATGACTCATTTTTTCATATTTTGCTTACATTCTCTTCTACTTTTCTCCTGAATTTGTTCTTTGTTGCTTGACTTTATTTCAAGTGGCAGGTATGTAGAAGAAACATCATTCACTGATCCTATAGTTTTCAATGACATATGAAAAATTACAATGTATTTCAAAGTAAGAACTTAATTAGATAAAAAAATAAAGACAGGCTAAGTTTTAGATTGCCTTCTTGCGGTCTATTGCTTTTCTTTGAATAATGTGTGTGAATTTTCATCTTGAGAGTGCTGCTAGTGTAGGAAAGACATAAGTGAGATTCTTTTGGTAGTTTTTGGCACAGTCTACGCTCTATGGAGTGAAAAAGACAATCTTGGAAAAGTGATTTGAATCCCTGTATTTCAGATCCCTGGGGCTCGGCACATGCACTCTGCTCTTACCTGGGGTTAGGTGACCTTGATGCAAAAATAGCTTTGTTCTGCTGCTTGTCATTCTTAACACCAGGAGATGACCAGTGAAGTGAAATATAATCAGGGCATGTAAAACTCTTTTTCAAAATGTTTGACCCTGATTCCAATTTGATTGGATATTTGGAAGTCTTCTTAAATTAAAACAAATTCGCACAGCCACAGTGTAATCACTGAGTCTGATCCTATGTGGTGTTTTTAAATGGATAGCCGTGGGGAAATTCAGAGTCTTGGGATGATGTTTTGTGGCCTTTCTGTAGAGCTCTCTCAAAAAAAAATCTCTTTTCCTCCCATCACTGTCCACTTGTAGTTCTTACTTTCAAAAGAAAATAAGCTTACTCTTACAGAGGACAATACCACAGTTTATCTCCAAGTATACCAAAGCTTAAAATGCACAAATCCAGGATTTTAGTTCAGGCTATTTAGCCACTTAATAAAATAAATAAACAGCCATTGAAAGACTTCATTTCCCCCCTGCTTTTTAAAAAGCTCAAAAGGATCTAAATTTTTACAGAGAGATTTTATTGGTTTCTGAAAGCTTGCTTGTTTCTTTCCTGTTTATTAACTAAAGTCTTAATCACATTGTTTCAACATAGCTAGACTTTAAAAATTTATCTGGAAACTTGCTTTCCAATTATATTGAAAGACATCAGCTTGCTGGTGGAACTAAAAAAAAAGACAAGACTTTTTTTTGTGAAAATGTAATACAGTGAGTATGACAAGTGTCAGCACTTACAAAATGAGGACAGATTCTATTTTACTCAGCCTGATGCACCTTAACCTTTAAAAAACTAATGAGAAAGCAACAAAAATTTCAGCAGGAGAGGTAAAATAAACAAGTATCAATTCACCCAGAATGCTAAACTATTTCAGTTATAAGGCAAAAAAATGCCTTCTGTGTTTCGGTAATCCACATGTCAGGGCAAAAAAGGAATTTTGGGTGAAGTTTGTAGAAAACTAAGCTGCTTCCTCACTCTGCATGATTCTTTGGGGTTCTACGTCCACAGGGTAGGTGGAAGCAGGGGGCTCCTGGGTCCCCTCTGAAGATGTGCCCAGTATTTTCACATAAATACTGCCTATTTTCAGATGAATGCCTGCTGCCTGATTTTGTCCCTCCACACTTGCAGAGGCGTCATTCATTTACTGTCTTACTTGAAACACTACAGAAGAGCTAATGCCAAGGTGCTGGACTGCTAACAGGAGTTTGGAGGAATGAAGTCCTGTTCCCTCGCCTGCTGGGTACACCCACAAAAAAAGGCAACAAGAGTCTTACACTGAAAAGCCAGTTCAGCTGAGGGAGCAGGATAAAATAGGCTTGACTGAACAAATAAATCCTGACATTAGGTTGGGAGGAAGGTTGTATGAAATGACGGTGCAAAATGCTGATCAATAGGGAGCTTGCTAGAGGTGAACTCATTTATGCTCTTGCAGAGTAGAAGACTTCTCAGTTAACAAGTCCTAAAATAGTGTGCTGCAGTGTGTGAAACAAGGTAGGGCTTGAAATAATTAGCCGAAGATGACAGATGGCAATTTCTTTCTCTTTTTTTCCTTCTCTTCTTTTGCTGTAATATCAAGTTGATCAAAGAGCTGAGGATCATTTGTTATTGTAGAAAACTAAAAATATCCTGAAATATTCAGGCAAAATAAATTCATTCAGATAACAGCTGGTAGTCCCATTGTTCCTGTTCACTTTATACATGAGTCTGTGTGTAGTAATAGTTTCCCTCAGAATCTTAATTTCATGTGCACAGCTGAGAATTTGGGTGTGTCCAGGCTAAGGTGTATTATTTAATCAATGTATTAAATCAATCTATTAATTTATTTAATTTGTTTGCTTGTGTTAACAAACCAATGATCTATTCTACTGCCAGAAAACCTTTCAAAAAGTCCCATGAGCTCACCTCTGTGGTATGTCACCTTAGTAATGTCATACAGCTGTGTGCGATGGGGAAACTAAATGGTAAAGAACGGACTTCAGTAGAACTGCACCGGTGGCCACTGAAAGTGTCTGAGGGATCAGTGCTGTGTCTCACTCTAAGCAATAGCAGCATTATCTCCTATATTCTTTAGTAATAATATCTGGCAAGCATCGGCATTGCTTTAAAGGCAAGCACCTATGGATTCAAGTTAGAGGTACAACACAAGCTTGCCTTGTATGACTTCTGTCACAAAAAAGAATGCAACTGTAACCAGATATAATTAAAATGAAAATGTAGTAATTTACTCAATGTAATAGTCACTGCTTGTACAGGAAGAAAGCAGTGGCATCTGCAGATCCTCCTCCCCTGAGTCCCAGGAGTAATTCTGTCTGACTGGTCCTGGAGCCGAAAGAGTATATTTAATTTTTTCAACTGCTTAGCATAACCTTTCTGATGGGAACTGCTAAGATAGCCCACCAAAATGAGTCCCTTGAGCCCGGCAAAGATGAGATTCAAATCAGAGGAAAAAGAAAAGAGTTGGGAAAGGAAGGAAATAGCTAAGGTGAGAACAGAGATGATAACCTCTGTCCATCAACCTATGTCTGGATGCTTTATACCAAATGAAATGGGAACAAAATTCTTTCCCTACTATTAAAGCACATTTCTATAGTATTCCCCTACCCCACCTCCAACCTCAGTCCTTTAATAGAAAGAGTAAGATAAATTTCAGATTGTTTCTGGGCAGTCAGTTTCACCCATTCTCATTACATGTCCTGTGACAAATAAACAGCACAATTCAGGAGGAACCACATTCCCGTTCCAGCACGGCTTGATCCAGATGAATCAGGAAGGTAAACAGACAAAAGCAAAAGTGAGAAAGGTTTAATAACACAATTAAAATATAACTTTATAAGCTTGTGAGCTGATGTGGCAGGCTGCTTTCAGTAATTTCCAGAGGGAGTGCTTATCCGTGCCTACAAACCAAAGCAATCTAGAAGCTGGCCACTCGAAGCTGTAAGGAGAGCTGCTGCAACCGAAGGCAGCTTGCTCAATCACCCAGAGAGCGCTCTTTGGCTTCCAAATCATAAATTGAAGTCTACCTCTAATTTTGCTACCTCTGTTTCTCAATACCTCATTCTATTTTTTTTCTCTCCTTTCTCATCACTGCTTAGTTGTCTGGATTCCCTAGTGAGATGCAGTGCAGACTGCTAGGACTCTGCCAGACATTAAAAAGCAGGCAACGTCTGTTCAACAACTTCAAATCACTTTCTGTGGGAGGCAGGCCCCCCCCCCCCCCCCCACCACACACCACNNNNAGCCTTTGTTACAGCAAGGAGTATTTGTTGCAGTCAGCCCTTTTGTCTGCCTTTCTTATCCTTTCGTACTCTGCAACTTTACGTTGTAACTCACCATTCCTTCTAGCCAAAAGTTTTATGCAAACATATGGGCCTCTGGAAAGCCAAAAAAATAGCAGCTCTTACAGAGATGAATCTTCTTCCAGAGTCATGTCAAGAGCAGAGTCTGGGCAGCAAGCAGCGTGAAGATCCCTTCATCCCTAGGAACGGTCAGGGTTGTTATGTCTCTGCTCTGTTGGACAAATGCTGGCTGAAGTTTGCCATGCCAGATTTTAACGCCCTTCTCTCCCAGCTTCACCAGCTGAGTCATTTCAGGTGTTGTCCAGACCACTAGGCAGCATTTGTACAATGCAATTTGGAGTAGGGCATGAACATGTGCAGAGTCTTCTATTATTATGAGAAAATAAGCACAGAATCATAGAATCATAGAATGGTTTGGGTTGGAAGGGACCTTAAAGATCATCTAGTTCCAACCCCCCTGCCATGGGCAGGGACACCTCCCACCAGACCAGGCTGCTCAAAGACCCATCCAGCCTGACCTTGAACACCTCCAGGGATGGGGCATCCACAACTTCTCTGGGCAACATGTTCCAGTGTCTACCACCCTCACAGTAAAGAATTTCTGTCTAACATCTAATCTAAATTTCCCTTCTTTCAGTTTAAAACCGTTACCCCTTGTCCTATCACTACACTCCCTGATAAAGAGTCCCTCCCCATCTTTCCTGTAGGCCCCCTTTAAGTACTGGAAGGGGCTATAAGGTCTCCCTGGAGCCTTCTCTTCTCCAGGCTGAACAACCCCAACTCTCTCAGCCTGCCTTCACAGGAGAGGTGCTCCAGCCCACTGATCATCTTCATGGCCCTCCTCTGGACTTGCTTCAACAAGTCCATGTCCTTCTTATGTTTGGGACTCCACAGCTGGACGCAATACCCCAGGTAGGGTCTCATGAGAGGAGAGTAGAGTAGAGGGGCAGAATCACCTCCCTCGACACACTGGCCACGCTTCTTTTGATGCAGCCCAGGATGTGGTTGGCCTTCTGGGCTGTGAGCGTTCATTGTGGGCTCATGTTGAGCTTCTCATCAACCAACACCCCCAAATGCCTGTCCTCAGGGCTGCTCTCAATCCATTCTCTACCCAGCCTGACTTTATGCTTGGGATTGCCGTGACCCAGGTGCAGGACCTTGCACTTGGCCTGGTTGAACTTCATGAGGTTCGCATGGGCCCACCTCTTAAGCCTGTCCAGGTCCCTCTGGATGGCATCCCTTCCCTTCAGTGTGTTGACTGCGTCACACAGCTTGGTGTCATCAGCAAACTTGCTGAGGATGCACTCAATCCCACTGTCCATGTCACCAACAAAGATGTTAAACAGCACTGGGCCCAGTGCTGACCCCTGAGGAATGCCACTCATCACTGGTTTCCACTTGGACATTGAGCCACTCACCACAACCCTTTGAGTGTGGCCATCCAGCCAGCTCTTTATCCGCTGAGTGGTCCATCTATCAAGCCCATGTGTCTCCAATTTAGAGACCAGGATGTCATGCGGGACAGTGTCAAAGTACTCTTCCTACCTGTAGAGAATGAGTCAGAAAACATGTATTCCTCCTTGAATTGCATGCTTTTATTCTTCTCTTGCAACCTTATTTTCCACCTGTTCATCCCTTCATTTTCTAGCAACACAGAGAAAAAAATTGATCAGGGAGAGCCTTTATTCAAACTTCTGTAGGATCACTCGCTGAACCTGACTGTTTGTATTTAAGCCACTGACTTTAAGAGTCTGCTTGCTAGGCCTGAAATCAGTCAGTCCCCACAGACTTTAGGGAGAGCCTAACGAGGCACTAGGAGACAGCCTGGAAGAAGGCAGAGATCATAACAGTTTCTGCTACTTCCACTGTTTTAGTCACCTTTCAATTTGGGCACTGCTTTTTCGCTGTGCCCTGCATTAATTTCTCATATACAGCCAGCCTGACTACACTCAGGTATTCAACCTCAAAATTGTCTGGTAAGCAAAAGTGGTCATCTCGTTAACAGGAAAAAGAAATGTATTTTGAAGATTCCAGATCCAAATCGAGTTAGCCGAAGTATTAAATCAGTCCTCAGAGAGCTGGCTCAGCTCTTCATTCTCCGTGCAGCCCTGTACCAAGCGCAGCACTGGGCTGGCCAGCGCAGCTGTGCGTGGTGACTGGTCCACATCCTGGTTTGTAAGTCCATGTTTCTTCTCTCTCCATGAGCTGCTCTGCACCCTGGATTCCTTAGCGCTCTGCACAACGACGTGCTCCCTAGATGCAGGTCTGGATTCTCACTGTTCATTTTCATCTGCCCTTTACAGTTTTCAGCACACTGGAGGAATCACAATTGCCTGCTGAAGAAACTTCATTTAAAATAATCAAAACACCTTTAGTGTCTAGTTCCGAAAGCTGTAATTTTATTCATGGTATTTCTATTCAATCCATTCAGAGCCTTAGGTTATGGATAGTACCTTTAAATAAAGGATGATTTGTATGTCTTTATTATGAGTATATTTCAAAAATCTTACCATGTTCCACCGACAATAATGGCAGTCACTTAAGACAACTCAGTGCTGACAGCTGGTCCTCCAAGGGTTTTTTGTATGTCAACATGTAACTGAATTTTCGTATCTTAATTGCCTCATACTACAGTTAGTATTGAATGTTCTTGTCGGATAGATGTGTCTGTGAGCGTCGGATACTCGTTATAGAAGTCAACCCTTCTGCAATGAAAGACTGTCAGGTCAATATAACCAAAACATAATTCAGTTTTATTTTTAAGAGAGATCTCTCTTTTCTACCTCTTACAAATAAGCTTAGCACAGTTTAGATACATTTACCATATAGTACCTCTCGCCTGGTCTGAATTTTTAATTGTGTGAATTATGCAACAGTCAGGTACTCACATCCTAAGTGAAGAAGAGATAACTTCCAAAATCTAGTGATGCTTCTGTTTTAAGGTAGCTGTATCAGCTCTCCAGGTACTGTAAACAGGCTCTCATGCTATGGATCTGTCCCACAGGACTTCAGACTTCAAGTGCTAAATATCTCTTTTTTTCCCACTACCTCCCTTCCAAATCACTCTCTTTAGTGTTTCTGATAAAGCATCCCTCTTCTCTGATTTAAATTCTGCCTGAATGCCTGGAACCTAAGAAAAGGACTCTGTTACTTGTTTTATGTGTCCATCAGTCATCTGGAAACTATCTGAGCTCCAGATTTGAATCACCCACACATTTGTTCCAAAACATATGTACAGGCCTTCCCTCTCACAATCCAAACCTAGCTTCAGGTTGTTTATTTTGAAAATGAGTACTGGAAAGAAAATTCAAATGGATTAATACTTGCACAAAAAATAAAAAGAAAAAACAAAAAACCTCCAAAAGCTATCTATCTGTGTGTATATATATGTGTGTATGTGCGTATACATATGTATAGGAAGGAAAGATGTGCACGCAATTTGACAGGCAAACTGTTCATACTCCAAGATTTCAAATATTTAACAAACTTCTCTGAAAGTCATGGAGAAATTTGGTGGATGTGCTGCAGTGAAAACAAACCTGACAGACCCTGGTGGAAATTAGCAAAAAAATAGGTGAGCTGAACAGTGTGTGAGCCTGAATTTATAGGAAAATGCCTATTGTAGACCTTGGATACGCATTTGCCAAGGCATTTCTTTGGGTACAAATGAAGCTGCTGAATAAAGGGCATAAAAGCATTGGGATTTGTGGTCTGGGCTCTGGGTCTGAGCTGCAGCAACGTAATCTTGTTCCAAAATAAAATTGATTTCAGGTCTGCAGTTGGGTTCTCAGAATCTGGATCTAGACTTTGTCATTTGATCTCATCCCCATCCTAATCAGATGAAGCAAGCACAAGGTTAGCCACAAAAACTGCAGACAAGGAAGATAGTTTTGGTATTACCATTTTGAAACAGTGACCCTGAGCATGTAACACATAATCAAAACTTGATTAACATAGAAATCCAATTACTGCTTCATTAAAGATCTTTCATTAATCTAGAAAACACTTGTAAAATGCTTGGACTTCATTTCCTGACAACTAGAAATCTAAAAACATTGTGGAGGGGGTCAGATTCGATGACACAATAATCATCTCAAAGCTATTCCTGCTAGGCTGAGGTTTGGGTGCTTTTCTTGCAGTGTCTCCACCCTGGGCAGCAGACAGATCTAGCATGACCCACACCAGAGCCATGCCCTGTGACCAGCAGCAGAGCTGTGCTGGAATAAAAGGTCCTGGGTAATCCAAACAACGAACTAGGGATCAGCAGGAGCTACTGAAGCCAAAACTCCCTGATAGTCCCAAGATTAAGTTGGCAATGCAGTCCAGCTCCATTGAGTAACAACACAGTGGCACTGAGGACCTGTTGGCATCTCTGCTAGGTGCAAATGTCCCCAGAGCTCTCTGTCCCCAGCTTGCTGCTCCCTGCGGTGTGACCTACGTGTCAGAAAGAGGTCCTCCAGGGCCTTTCCTCCTCCCTGGCTGACTGCCCTCATCCCTTGTGATGGTAGACTCCACTCAAAGATCAGAAACAAAAAGAGGGATGGTGTTGTTTTCTCTCCTTGAGCCAAAGAGGCCATCTCTTTGCAGAGCTCCATAGCAGCCTCACACTGTTGGGAAAGCGCTTCCAGAAAAGCATGTGCACAAACATGGCCCCAGGCTCTCTGACTGCCCACCACGTCACTGCTCCTGGCTGTCACCAGTGGTCTAACTCGGCACAGCATGGCTGGGCTCACAGGAGGTCCCATGGCCCGTCTCCTGCTCTTTAGAATCCTTCACAGCAAGCACCTGTGCAGGGCTGTTTTTCACTTTTCCCTAGATAAAAACCCACAGGGTGGAAGAAGAAAAGGTGCTTTTTGAAATTCTATTCCAGGATATATATTTTTTAAATTTCCGTCAGTGCTCCCAAATTCCTGATCCTATGAAGCCCTTTTTTAGAATGTGACACATCGCAGACATGAAAGACATCTGATAAACACTTTAAAAGCATTTAGTGGTTCTTTTTTGTGGGCCTCCACACACTCTAAGCAAACAAGAAAGGGAATACTATTACCTCATCTCATACACACGGTACTGAGTCAGGAAGAGGGGGAGTTATCTGATGAGATGCGGTTGTCTACGTCTGAGCTACTTGTCTATATTCCCTTTGTAATCAACGGAAACGGGTACTTCCAGATTTGCGTCACCTCATCTAAAAGTAGACTTCTAAAATAGGTCAGATTAATCTCATCCTGATAGTGCCTGCTCATCGCGCCCGACTAAGAACGGGAGCCAGAGCTGACCAGCAGTATTGACATCTGCTTCTGGTCAGGTCAGCCTTGCCTTAACTCACTCGACCCACATAACACCAGGCACATTTGGCAAAGCCAGGTACAATTCTCAGAGCCCCAAACCGCAGAACAGGTTAGTCCCTACTTACACGTTCCTTCTCCCAAGGCAGGATGTTTAGCCGCAAAATACAATTGGTTTGACTTAGGATTTCACAGCTGCATTAAACCTTCTGGTTCACTACCCAGAAATGGCAACCTTCAATATGTTTTTTCCGTATATTTCACATGGGCCTCTGCCTTGCCCTCATTTTGCATTCCTTTGACTGCTAATTTCCCTCTTAACACCATTGATCAGTTTTACTCACTCCTAGAGCTGTGTGAAGGAATGTAATCAGTTAATTCAGGGAGAAGTTCAATAGTTCAAAAAATGGGTTTGCTCCAGTTTTAAACATTACAGAACCATCTGCAAAGCAAAGCCCTGGGATGGCAGGCAGATGTGAAAGTGCTGCTGAAGCTGTTGACCAGCCAGGTGGGGACGTGGGATTTCCAGGACGCTCCAACAATGGGGCAGCCCCAGAGATGTTGACTCTTAGGGAGTCACAGCTCAGGGAGCATCTTCTTTGTGGGCTGTCCGAAGGGAGCAAGCTCTAGAAATCCTCCTGCCTTCAGGCAGCTGAACAGCCACGACTTTGCACGCCAGCACTCCTCTGTCATCAAGCCATCTGCCAGGCAGATGAGCTGGCAGAAGATCAGACAGGTACAATGAAAACCTGCCTGTTCTCTAGCACACACTTTCCTCAGAATAGAGCCGTTGCCACATGGCATCTTAGCTTCGCCTGAAATGCTCTGGTGGAAATACGTTCACCTGGAGCTTCTCCAGCCAGTGTTACAGATGAATCACGACCAATGGCTGCAGGCTGATAGGCACATGTTGTCCATCTCCATTCTGCTCATCGACCTGCACACCCTTCCCTGGGGCTGGAGTGGCACTGTTGCTCAGCTTAATGTACAGGCTGGCAGGAACATCTAGAAAAAAAAAATACATTTTGACCACTCACCACCCTTTTTGGACACAGGTCTATTGGAGAGGGAGAGGTGACACCAAGAATGAAAACATCTCTTTGCTTCAACTCTTGTGCAAGCTGGGATGGCAAAATTTTAACACCAGGAAAGTACCAGGAGTATTTGGTGACACTTGAACTTGCCTGCACAGCCTTCTCATCTTTCTCCTGTGAAATAGACCTCTTTTCACTAAATGTAGAGCCCGATTAGTCCTAACTCCCACCTGGTAATATCTCCCCTGAACGGCCTCTGAATTGTTACTGCAGATGAACTCCAGCAATGGGTTTCAACAGTGAGGCTTGGTGTCTCTCCGTAGGAACACTGCCAGGGGGAAGAGAGCTTCAAATTCCCCGGCAAGAAGCAACTCCAGAATTCAAACCTGGCAATTACTAGCAGGATTACAATCTCTGTGGGCACAAATTTCTGTGCCAATATATGTTTTCTTATCTATTTTATATTTTCAATGAGTATAAACAGAGCTAATTGGTGAATATAATACTGTGGAAAGTCTGAAGACCTGTTTTTAATAACCTTTATAGTAGCTTCCCTTGAGAGATTTTCTTTCACCAGTCTAAATATTTAATATTGTACTTACTGTCCTTGTTTTTAGAGAAATACTTTAATGAAGCAAAATAGGTAATGACTTGGTTGTCACAGGAGCAGGACTTTGGAGATCATTAGAAGAAATAGAGAACCACTTACGCAAAAGGTCCCACTCTGCAGGATTTTGGATCCTGGCCTGTAATTCCTCCCAGCTGTCAGAGGTTCAGGAAACCCAGGTGTCCTCTAAGACATAATACTACCAGATTTCCCAAGACCATTTTTTATTTGCAAATAAGTCCTCTCCTTTCTCCTGGCTGTACTTTTTCCATTTAATTATTTTCTTAGTTTTTAACTAAACAACAACTATATATAAATAAATATATTTGTTGAATAGATATATTCTTTATTGCATACCTAATTAGTACATTATATACATAATGAAGAACTGTGAGGGCCGAGTAGCCATAGAAGATAAATTATGAAATAAAAAATATTGATTTACCAACTTTAAAAAAATTGTGCAGTGAACTTTTGTAATTAACTGGTATGTGACAAGCAGAAACAAAATGCAGCTAGTTCGTGGAGCTGGTTGAAAAGAGAAAATGCTAAATGCTTGACTTCATGTCTCCATATTTTTAATTTTTATTTTTTCCCTCTTTTCAACCCTAAATTACCATTACCAAATTTGCAGGGGTATACAACAAAATTAAGCACTCCTTATGAAAAGCCCAAACTTCCGGAACAAGAAAGTACACAACACAGCGTAAGAGAATTCAGGCATGGCATTGTGTGATACCGACAGAAGCTAATAGTAAGGGGAAGGTTTTCAGAAGAAGATCTGTTTTGTGAGAAAAGCAAAAAAATAAAAAGCTCATGAAATACCTTAGATTTGTATAAAACAAAAATTGACCTTTGATCCTGCTATTAGAGTTACTAAATCTGATACATTGCATGTTCTTCTTTCTACTGTCTCTCTCACTTACCTTTGCTTCTTAGCTGTTTTTTCATACATACCTGTAAGCAAGAGAAAACAACAGACTTTACCTTAAACCAGGAATGTATCTAGATAAGGCTCAAGTCCTGCAGATATTGAAACCATTCTGGGAATCCTGGAAAATCTGCTCTCAGTGTTACAGCTATTAGTACCCATTCAAATGTTTCAGTCCCAGATTCAGGAAAATTAATTCCTTCCTTCCTTCCTTCCTTCCTTCCTTCCTTCCTTCCTTCCTTCCTTCCTTCCTTCCTTCCTCTCTTTCTTTCTTTCTCTCTTTCTCTCTTTCTCTCTTTCTCTCTTTCTCTCTTTCTCTTTCTCTCTCTCA